>JBBMJZ010413117.1:17028337-17053884 GCA_037833815.1 Zingiber zerumbet | reverse complement strand
GATTGGATACTTGACTGTCCAAACTCGAGGGTTAGGCATGGGTAAAGTCATAACTAGAGGTTAGATAACATAAAATCCTAAATGGAGATTAGGCAAGGGAAAAATCCTAACTAAGAGGTTAGGCAAGGAAAAATCCCAACTCAAGGGTTAGGTAAGGAAAAGTCTAAGTAGGTCAAGGAGGATCGTACGCTGGCAAAGGAAAGTCCCAATGTTGATTGGATACTTAGTGAAAAAGCCCCAACAGGTCACATTTAATTAACCAGATGTTGGACAAGCGAATCGTACACTCAAGTTAAGTGAGTTAGGGTTGGGCAATCGATTGGCTAATTGATTGGGCCAAAGTCAATCAATCAAGTGATCGATTGGGAGATGTTCTCGTGAGAACAGAGAGGCACTGAATCTATTGGCTAATCAATTCAACCCTCTTCAATTGATTGGGTAATCGATTGAAGTGGGGGTTTTTTGCGAAGTGCAACAATTTACTGTCTTGAATCAATTAGGAAAGTGCCCAATCGATTGGGAGAAGATCGTGATAAATAGTGGTCTTCTGAATTGATTAGATGATCGATTGATCCATGTGAATTGATTAGATGATCGATTGATCCATGTGAATTGATTAGGTGATCGATTGATCCATGTGAATTGATTAGGTGATCGATTGAGCCACCTGAATTGATCAGGTGATCGATTGGGAGATGTTTGTAAGTGAACAGTGAGCTTTTGAATTGATTGGGTGACCTATTAAGAAGCCTCATAATCAATTGGCTAATCGATTGAGAAAAGAAGAAAAGAGCTGTTGCGAGATTTGGATTATTGGATTTTCTTGGATCTGACGTGGCAATCGATTGAGGGTAAGACCAATTGATTGAAAACCCTAGATCGCAGATAAAAGGTGTTTTCGCAAGGATTTAAATCACCTCTCTTTTTTTCCACCCTTCTTCGCCAGTTCTTGGAGCTTTTGGAAGAAAAGTGTTCCTGCACTTTCCAAGCTTCAAGAGGCATCTACAAGCAACAAGAGATCAAGCAAGCAATGTTTATTTGTATTATGTATTTACTTCTTGATTTCATTGTATTCTTGTCGTGAGATTGTACGAGCCTTCTCTGCCTCCGAATTATTTCCGAGAATGAGTAGATTTTATAGTGGATGAGATCGTGAGGAGAGCAGACCTTTGAATTAGTTACCTCAAGGAGATGAATATTAAGTAAAATCAAGGGTGTTAACATTAGTTTGAGTTTTCTACTGCAACAATTTAATAAGACGAATCAATTAGAGCTAATCACCCCCTCTAGCTTCTGAAGTGTCCTAACGTTACGTACCTCACTTACCATGTTAGACTCGTAGGTAGATGCTCCCCCTTCATTGTTGCTCACTTCCGAAGTGGTTTCGTTATCTTCAGGCAGGTGTTAAGCTATTAGTGTTGTTCCTACAATCTCTTCGGTGTCATAGTCTTCTGAAGACAAATTGATATCCATCAAAGAGTTAAATTCTGTCTCTTTTAGTTCTTCGTAGAATTCCAAGAACTTTTTCCAAAGTTCTTTGGTACAATTGTAATTGTTGATTCTTTCGAGTTTTTGAGTAGACAGCACACTTAGAAGATGGAACTCAATCATACTATTTGCTATAAATTTGTCATGCTGATTTTTAGTCCAACAATGCTCCTTGAATTCTTTTCCATCTTTACTTTTGAGCGCTTTAAAACCATATTTAATTGTTAATAAAATATTAAAATAAATTTTGAAAAATACCTCTATACGTCGCTTCTAAATCGTGAACTCCCCCTCGAACATTAGTGGATAAATACTAGATCTGACCATCTTTCTTTTGCTTTAGCTGGCGGTTAGTCTTTCTAAAGCGGTTGAGTTCTGATACTAATTATATATCCCGATAGGCCGGCTAGAGGGGGGTGAATAGCCCTACAAGTTAAAATTACCTTTCTCTTGCTATCGAACTTAGCAAGGATACACTTTAATTAAAATAAAATAAAAGACATAAAATATAGTAAGAGGTAGAGAGTTTATTTGGTTTGCAACTAGGAAGGTTGCTAATCCTAGATAATGTAAAACTCACTAAAAGAATTTCTACATGAAGGCGGAGTAGGCTCTTACAACAGTTGAGTACACAAACTCTTAAAACTGAATAACAAAATGAAAAGTACAACCATGTATGTAAACTTCGAACACTAGAGCTCTAGTTATGGCTCATTAGTTGCAACTAGCCGTTTGTTGACATGGTGCTTCCCGAGTCCCTAGACTCGGTCGACTCAATCCATTCTGTAATGTCTTCTTTCCAACGAATCAAGGCTTCCCAGGCACTAGAGTCAACTGACGTAAACTTCGTGCTGATCTGCTTCGACCAATGGCTCACTAACATGGTGGTACATTTCAGGCACTTGGATATGGTCCAGGCGCCTGGACACGGTCAACTTAGAGTTGACCTTGGGTGATTCTCTAACTGTCTAGAGTTGAGCTCGCCTGAACCTAACTCCAGCCTTCTCCTCAAGTAGTCTTCCTCGGCTTCTCATCCCTCAGAAGCGTCACATGTGTCATTCTCGTCCACCGGTGTACTCTTCCATAGATTTTCATCCCTCAGACTCACCAAGCTCATTGATTCACTTCCCGTGTCATCCTTCTCACTCGCTGCGTCTTCCACTCGATTTCTTGTGTTTCTAAGTCCCTACACACTTAGACACAAGGGATCAAAACTGCAGAGTTTAGCTTAACTTGGTTGATCACATCAAAATCAACCCGGGATACTTACAATAACTCATTATGATTTGGATATAAAGATTGCATTCTTCAATAGAGACATAGAGGAGTCTATATATATAATGCAACTAGAGAACTTTGAGTTTAAGGACTTAAAGCACCTAGACCTAGTATGTGTTAAGACCGTTGGCGGTCTGCTAGAAGGGGGGGATGAATAGCCCCTGCACAAAATCAAACAAACAAAACCTTTCTCAGACTTATAACTTAAAATAGCACTTGCATAAAAGAATAAAGAAGAAACTAAAAATAAATAGGCACCGAGATTTTACTTGGTTACAACCGGGGAGGTTGTTAATCCAAGGAAATTAAAGCGCGCTAATTTCTCCTTCAGGCGGAGAAGTCTCTTACAACATTTAAAGCTCACAAAACAAAGCTAAACAAGAACTAGAAAGTGTACAAGTGTTATTTCAAACTATTCAGTTGTTATTTAACTTTTGGGAGCAGGACTACTTATATAGCTCTACTTGGGGCACCTGAAAGAGTTCCAGGTGCCTGGATTGGGATAAAACGTTACTCCTGACGTAACGGGACACGCTACATCGAGTTTGGCTAAAACTTGGGTTCTGGGCGCCCAGAAGGGTTCCGGGCGCCCCGGATTTCTCCGGGCGCTCGAAATGGTTTCGGGCGCCCCAGACTGCTCTGGGCACTCGGAATGGTTCCGGGCGCCCCGAAGGTGAAAGTCAACCTTTTGTTGACTTTCTCTCTGGGCCTCCAGCTTCGACTCCACTTGATTCGGTCTGGGTCTTCCGCTTCGGCTCCGCTCGCTTGGGTGATTTCGACCATTCGGAATAGGGTTCACCCGAACCCAACTTTCGGCCTTCGAGAATTTTTTCACTCTGGCTTCTCGTCCCTCAGAATGCATTCGCATGGTTCCTTCTTGTCCGCTAGCGTACTCTTCCACAGCTCTTCGTCCCTCAGACGCACCGAGCCCGTCGGCTCCCTCCCGTGCCGACCTTCTTGCTAATTTCGTCTTTTACTCCTTGAGCAATTTTTCGCTCCGGCTTCTCATCCCTCATAAACACAGCACGCTCCCTTCTCGTTCGCCGGTGTACTCTTCAGCAGTACCTCGTCCCTCAGATGCACCGAGCCCGTCGTCTCTCTCCCGTGCCGTCCTTCTCGCTAGCTGCGTCTTTTGCTCGACTTCCTGTGCTCCTAAGTTCCTGCACACTTAGACACAAGTTAAACACAGCAGGACCTAACTTAACTTATTTGATCACATTAAAACCACCTTGGGCTATCAACAGTATGTTGATTAAATAAGTCCATTTATAGTTTAAAATAGGCGTCTTGTCAATGGTACTGAAAATTTAATCAAGTGGTTACCTTATATGGTTTTAAGGAGAATCTCATTAATCAGTGCATATATGTTAAGTTCAGTGGAAGTAAGTTTATTATACTTGTTTTGTATGTGGACAATATATTGCTTGCAAGTAATAATAAAGGTTTGCTGCATAAAACCAAGTCATTTCTATCTAGTAATTTTGAAATAAAAGATCTTAGTGAAGTATTATTTGTTTTAGGTATACAGATCTATCGTGATCATTCAAGAGACATTCTTGGACTTTTATAATAGGCCTATATTAAAAATAAGCCTATAATGTATGACATGCAAAACTATATACCTAGTGACACACCTATGTCAAGAGGTGACAAATTCATGGCTTGAATTTGAAATAAAGGAAATGAAACAATTCTCATATGTGTTAGTAGTGGGACATCTCATGTATTCACAGGTTTGTACTCAACCAAATATAGCGTTTATAGTGAGAATGTTAGGTAGATATGTTAGTAACTTAGGATCGTCACACTGGAAAGAGGTTAAAAGAGTGATGCAGTATTTGCAAAGAAATAAAGGATACATGCTCACGTATCGGAGGTCAGATCACTTGGAGGTAATCGATTATTTAGACTCTGATTTTACTGGATGTTTGGATAGCATAACATTCACTTCAGACTATATTTCATGCTTGCTGGAGGGGTTATATCTTGGAAGAGCATCAAGAAAATACTAGTAGCCATTTCTATTATAGAGGCAAAGTTAGTAGCATAATACGAAACATCCAATCACAATATTTGACTATGAAACTTTATCATAATATTACAAATCATTGATGACATTGACAGACCACTAAACATTTATTGTGATGATAATGCCGCAGAACTTTATGCCAAGAACAATGACAGCTCATCAAAGTCTAAGCATATCGATATCAAATTTTTAATGGTTAAAGAAAGTGTTCAGAGTCATCAGATCATGGTAAAGCACATTAGCACAGATTTCATGTTAGGCGATTCACTCACCAAAGGCTTAGTACTTAAGATATTTCATTTGCATGTTATGGATATGAGAGTCCTAATTATGGAAGAAAAGCTCATATAGTGAGAGTCTATTTGATAATAAATATAAATATTTTTATTTTAATTATTGTACGTACTTAAAGTTTAAAATATTCATGGAATTTTATTTGTTTATTAGATATTCTGAATTGCAATATCATGATTTACTATTGTTGTTTAGCATTTAATGTTTGTAAATGTGATATAGATTCCTTTTCGAATCATAAAGTTTGGATTATGATTTGCTCTTGCAATTTAGCATAAATATTTGCAGATTTGATCTGATCTTTTTTGAGGTCACCTTAAGACCAATTGAAAACTGATATGTATTAATCATATTTCATGTAATTTCCACAGTATACATCCACATATTGATCTATGTCGTTAATGTCATTGGTATTGTAATTACTGTTGGGGCTTGTTACGATCATATAAAGAAGTTATAACATCTTTAGTCTTATACCAATGAAGTTAATAGACCATATTATTTACAAGGGTATCTTATACTCATAAAGATTGATATCAATTAAAGTTTTACTTATATTTTACATACAACTCACATATAGGCCAAGTGGAATATTGTTAAATTTTATTATCCCTATTAGGTGGGCTTACTTGTAAGTTGAACATGTGAATACAATCCAAACCCTTGAAAATGATCTAACTTATATTTATTGAGTTTCTGATTATTGGATTCAAGTTCAATGTATAGAACCCTTTAGCCCAATTTGCTATTTTCTATGTGCTGATAACGGATTGAATTCTTATGTAAAGGGGAGATCCCCAAGAGTTTAGGTTAATCTTGACAGAGCTTTTGGTTCCTTATTGACCTAGAGCTTTTCGGTGCCGTCAACCTTAGCACCCAACAAAGATCCTTTTTGTTTGCTTCCGCTTCTTCTCCTTCCTCGTGATATTTCAAACGACGCTAAAATACAAGGATATGGTTCTTCAATCAGGTTATCTTATCATACTTATGTATTACTTTCTTATGTCATACTCATAATGAAACTTGATCTTTCTCATTCTTATTTTCCTACATACAAGTTTTTATCTAATATTTAGAATTCATGTGGCTTAGGTTTTTACAAGAACTAATAGTCAAGGCGTCAGCACTGTCAAACATATGATTCTTTTAAATCCATTTAAACTTCCCTTCTAGCGTCTCATATCCAATCCTACATTATCTACAAGAACTTCACTTCTTGTCCCTAATACTTTTACTTTCGCTGTCTAATATCCCATCCTTCATACCATATTAAGATTGTTACCATTACTGAATATCTGACCATCCATGTCCCATTTAAAATTTTCAATCTTAAATATTCGATCAACCTTTATTTATTTAACTTTCATCCAACCTCCAATCCACGTCAAAATCAATATTGACCCGAGGTCAATTTGGCACCAACAGATCCATGCTCTTGGTTTAATTGGCACGTTCAGCTCGATATATCACCTAACTTGACTGATTCATTCAACTCACTTGCCCCACCCTGGAAGATCCGCCTAATTCAACTCACTTGATCCAAGGTGAGTTCCTCGAGCATATTTCCACTAGTTCAATATCTAATTAGTTCGTCTCGTTCGATAAACACAATCACTCATGCTCACTCGACTTAAATCTTTTTTGACATGATTTAATTCATTTGATCAACTATTTGGCCATTAATCCGACTAGATTAGTTCTATGACAAAAGATGATTTATTTGTCCCAGTATTTCTATCAATTCATCCCTAGACTAATATGATGAAGAAGGTAGATCATGAATAACTATTAACTATTAGTGCAGATGGTAAAATATAAAAGAGAAGCATATTCGAATACACGTCACAAAAGGCGATATCGCTCGTCCTCAGCGCCCCCGCCGCACATCGCCCAAGGCCTTCACGACGGAGGTAAATCACGGTAGCTGGAGAAGTTAATGCGCAGTGGGAAGAGATACACAGGGACCAGGAATTTACGTCCTTACTACCCCATAGTTTGAACTCATAATCTCATATGGTAATCTTCTATGCCCTAATCACTCCATATAACCCTGTGGGGTTGACTGGCATATTCAAATACACTTGCAAGAAAAAAAAATGGAACTGTCACCCTAGTAGTTTTTTGGGTTTAACCCTATAAGATTTTAAAGGAAATAAATCACGGTGAATGCGGTAGGTATATTCGAATACACAAGGGAGGGAAGGTGGATGCAATTGACTGACGAGACAGCATGCAGGACAAAGAGGAGTGAGGAGGTGGGTGGGCGAGGTGAATGAATCTAGCTGGGAACGGAACGTGATGCGACGCATCGACGCGACGCGTGTTGGAATCGTGGAAAGGTCGACATGACCGGGAATATATATAATAATTAATAGCTAGTCTACCTGTTCCATTAAAAGCTTACACTGTTTCAGCAACAAATCTGGTGCGGACGGTGCGGCATTCAAAGTAATTCACTAAGATCAATAATAATCAAAAATATATATACCGTCTGCAAGTGTGATAAATTATAAGGTTAATTTATAATTAACTGTTAAATGGATTAGAAGTGAAAAGGTGATTTTTAGGATATGCTCATATTTTATTAGAATAAATCTACAACTCTCTAATCTAATGTTATGTTATGTTGGATTTTATCCTTGACTGAGTATACTTTCGGACATTCGTACCATTCAAGTAAGAAAGTTGGGCACGAGAGATGAGCAAGAATCTCATGCTTCTAGGAAATAAAAATTTATGTGAAAAATGATAAGCTCAAAAAATATTTTAATAATAAAAATATAAAAAAATCCCTAAAAGTCTCAATCTGAAGGAAAATATTGTTAAATAAAAATGTCCGTTAAACATTTTGACGGACAATTTAACTATTTTAGCTCGAAAGTTTTTAAAAATTCCGCCCTCGCATATTGAATATATAATAGTTTTGTTTGCCTCAGTAAATAAGATAAATTACATTATAAAATATTGTTTAGTTGTTTTTCATATTCATCAATTATAAAAGTCTATCAGCGTAGCAATCAAACTAGGAATCAATGCCAGACTCCATAGCGAGTTAATTTATTATTTTATTATTATTATTTTTCTGTAAAAGTCAATTTTGTGGAATTTCAAAGGTTATATAATTATATGCAATGAATTTATTCGATGGACGAATTAAAAAAACCAAGCAACAAATAGGCAACCGGATTCGCTTCATCAGAATCCCAAATAGTTATGTTCGACAAAACTTGATAAAAGTGTAAATCGAAATGGGGATCCAAAAGACAGAGGAAAAGTTAATAAACAGATAATTAGATAAATTTTAGGTCAATTCCGATTATGCTTCGAATATACCTTTCTAATTGGCACAAGGCCAACATTACCAAAAGCATAACATTTGCTATATCTATTGATTCTTTTTTTTTAACAAAAAAAAAAACTTACGTCGACAATCAAAGTTGTTGAGTTCCAAGCCTTTAGCTGAGCTTGACAAGCAGCATCCATAGACTTGAGATTGCTGTATCAAAAAAGCAAGAAATAGTCATGTAAATACACTTTCTATTGGATTGTCAATCAGACAGTAAGTTTTTTTTTTAAAGCATATGAAAATTGAGGTTCCACAAGTCCAAAAAAGAATCAATGAAAGAATTAGGAGTTTAATGAAAATTGAAAATCGAGACAAAGAGGCAATTACAATTATGTGAACAGGGTAACAACATCTCTCCTATATCCCTTAACTATCAACATCCTTGGCACATTCTCAACTAAGAGATCCATATACTCCATGTAGAAATACGCTGGGTGATTTAGAGGGGGTGGAGGGAGGCTGACCAACACGACAGCTGCCATTCGTGAGTATCCAAGGATCGTCGAATTTAACTTCAGAGTCGTATAAAGGAACTTATCGACCTGTTGCTCGTTTACAATTACTGGCTTCCCATCAGCCATCAAGGGCTTTCCTTCACTTTTGGCAGTGTCCTTCATGTCAGAAAGGTACTTTGCAATTCGGCGTTGTGCGCCTGTAAATGCCTCCATCGACTCATCTTGTTGACCTTCAAGGTTAGTGTCTGACTCCCATGACTTCATTGGTATAACAATTACCTCAGCTTGCATGCGGAGGTCGTAAAGGAACTTCTTAACATCAGCCATGAGAACTTCAGCTTCTGTGTCCTCTTCGGCAATGCAAAAGACTTGAATCTTGCAACCCTCAAAACTTTCTCTTGTCAGGAGGAGCTGGGATAAGAGAAGCATGAGTCCCCCATCTCTCACGATCCAGTAGAGGTCAATCGTGCCAAATTGTCTTTGATATTCACCCGGCCATTCGTCGAGGCCCTTGACAATTACAACTGCTTTGTTGGCGATAATGCAATCATTGATGATGCTGACGAAAGTAGATGGAATCTGGAAGAGGTTCTCCCGGCGCCATATCTCCGGGTATCGCATAACTATAATATTGGGCTTAAGGTTGCCTAGTCCCATTGTCTGGACAATACCACGAAAGCCGTCAGACATTGTTGGAGCAACTATAATCTCAGCTACTCCTTCACAGCGTTTGTAGTTGATGTAGGTGCTCAGCTGCCGGCTGATGATCTTGGCATCCTCTGCCAATTCATGATAGTCACCATCAATAATTGAGACAAAGATTGACATCCCTCGACCCTTTTTCTTCATGCAGTTAGCGAAATCTGCTAGTTTTGGGTGACAAGGAACATTTTCAGGTAGTTTTCCCCACGGCCTGCAGAATATGAGCGGGATAGGGTACCAATTTTTAGGGTGTACCTGGTTTGCTGCAACAAAGGACAATTATAAGAAACCAAACATTAGTAGCGGCTCTGCTAAAGCAGATCGTGACGGCAGTATTTATAGCATTCAGCAAAAGATGTATTTAGCAGCATATTTTTCCTTGGAATCATAATAAAACCAGTATCTTGCGAAGGCATACCTCCCAGTGATCGAAGGCTACGCAAGGCTAGTTGAAAATAGGCACTCTTGAATCCATCCCCCCAGTCTCCAGCCTTACCTTTCTTGCTCACATAATAATATATCAGGCTAGCAAGGGCCAGAGACACCACAGTGAATAACCAGGAGATCAGAAACATGATCACTGGACAGAACAAAAATAATCTTAGAAATAATGAAAAAGAGATGTCCATGGACTACTTTCTAAAGTTAAACAATTAGGGACAAGATATTTAGTTTGCAATTTACTATTTCTTGATAATTACTGCAAGAAGCAAGAAGCAAGAGGAAAAGGAATGAGCTTGCAAGCAACATCTAGCTCAACGCACCATATATTAGTTCTCAAATTCCATGTTAAGAAAACACAACATACTTGCAGGCGTTCATTTTAGAAAAAAGAATCAAAATGTAAGATCATTAAAAAGATGAAAGCAAGAGAAAAAGGAAATCATGAATTCCATGCACCATAGAATATCATATGGTTGATCAGATATGGCCCATTCTTTCAAATTTGTCATGAATAGACAACGAAAAAAAAATCTAACACTGATTGATTGTTTCACAACAACATGATGAATGTAGTACTATATATTAAATGCTCTCTAATGAAAATAAAACATGACAGATCTAAAGAGTCATTAGAGGATTTAGCATAACAGCATCAGTCACAACCAGTAGCAAGCCAAATCAATATTGATTTAATAAGGTAAACAAAGTGATGTATAAGAACTTCCAGACTTCTCAGAGTAGGTTTCCTGTTAATTTGTACAAGAAATATCTGAAGCCTTTGAGTTATGTGGTAATTACTAATTCCTATGTATTTTCAAACTTGTTTTTTTCTTTTGCATACTGCAATTTGGTCTTGTACTGGCACATCCATTCAATGTACTTTGTGTATTATACAATTTCAAATTAGACACCTCAAGATCTTGTTAGGCTAGCAAAAAGAGATGACTTTCTCCATGCAAATGGGCATACCAATGCAAAGAGATGCTCCAAGAAGTGACAGACTCCAATGGTGAAATTTCCATCTAGGGCGCCAGCTAGGAGCATCAAGTAGGTCAAGAAGGAAGCTAGATAAGTTGACTCCAGCATAACAAAGCAGGAAGAACATAGTTATAGTAGGTGTTATCAGATCCAGGTTTCCAATTATAACACAGCTGATACAAACAAAGGCAGTAAAAAGAGTTGCCAAATGCGGTTCTCCTTCTGTGGCCATGAAATATTTAAGAACTGGGAGAATGTCATCGTTCGCTATTGCTGCGAGCAAGCGCGGTGCACCTGTCAAACTCTGAAGCGCTGCACCTAAAGTAGAGAGAACAATCCCAGCATATATAATCGCTGGAAAGGGCCAAGCAACTTCAGCAGTAAGAAGCCTGCACAATAAGGGAATAGGTCCAGCAACGAGAATAAACATTTAGGTCTGAAACACAGAGGAATATTGCAAGCACAAGAGTTTAATGTTACAGCCTTCGAGGCACTTTTTTTCCGGAAACCCAAGAATATTTTCCTGTAAATTTGACCTACTTTAACATACTGTTAACCTAGCATAACTACGTTTTCAAGTTAGGAAACATATTAAGAAGCTTTATGATGAGGAAATCATAAAAATACCATATAAACAAGATGATTAAGTTAATCACATCCACATGTTCTTTCCCTTTTCAAGACCTACAAAACTCTTCTTTCTGGCGTGTAAATTTTTGATAGACAAATTTATGCTCTTATAGAAACAAAAGCTGCTTCAAGTGCCAAAGTAAGGTACAAAAATTGCAAATTCGCAAGACTAAACAGAAGCTTGATTTGCAAGCAAGGTGATAGATTCTGTAGATGTTACAGGACTTTATAGTTTATACTCTCATGCACTATCTATATGATAACATAAGGAATGTTTTTTTTTACCGATTTGTCAGTAGCTCTTCTCTAGTGGCCAAGGATCCAAATAATATAACTGATATAAAATATAAAAAGGAGGTAATAAGTGTTGCAGAAAGTGTTCCAATTGGAATAGAGCGCTGTGTATCCTTCAAAGATGCAGATCGGTTTGAACCAGCCATGATTCCTGTTACAGCTGGAAAGAATAGACCCACCAATGCACTACAAAGAATAAAAAGAGAGAATAGAATATAAAGTTATTTCTTTACAATTTAAACTTGTACATATTATATATACACAAAAGGGAAGGTGCCTAAGCTAAATTCCAACCTAATACATAAAGCAAACATAGCCAAATAGCACAGATGATATCCTGCATAAGAAATTTAATATGAAATTTGAACTCACAAGCTCTTACAATTCGGATATTAACAAACTGATCTAGTAAACAAATCTGCTACTGTCTGGTGGACTTGGGTTTGAAAAGCACAGTGAGATGCAATTCCATGGAACATGTTTAAATTCTCCAAATGAAAATAACATAAGCTGAATACTCTCGTCCAACAAAGTTTTATAATATAGTGATGATATTTTCCTTCATCTCAGCATACAACTGTGAGTTACATATATTCATTAAATTTCGTGCTTTGTCATATCACAGCCACTTTCTACTAGCCCCAGAGCACAAAATTTCTTATCAGCAGGTCTTAAGCAAGGACCTTAAGGCAATATTCAATTCAAGCAAACAAATAGGGATAGCCCTTTAAAAACCATACTACTATACCTCACCATTATTCTATGGGAAAACATAGATATGCTAAAAGTAATAAGACTTACTTGAAATTCCAGTATATAGGTCCTTCTGGATCAGGTATTCCGGCATTAGTAGTAAACTGATAATCAGAACTCCAATTCTCTTTGAATGTTTTTAATCTCAATCCAGTTATACCACCTGTTCCAGATTCCAAAGAGAGCAACATATGCATGAGAGTCCACAAACAACGAAAGAAAAAGATGCAACTCATCCATAGAAGAGTTTAAAATTGGCATACATAAAATAGTAATCAATTTTGATTAAAAAGAAAAAAAAAATAAAGGAATCTTACTCGAGCCATCACCCTTGGGACCTGAAAGAGCTCCAATGAATATGCAGGAAAGTGAAAAAAGTACAGGAATCAAGAAAGCTGGAGCTACCCTGTTTATCATCTTTACTCCTCCAAACACAACAAAGCAGAGAAGGATAGTCACAATAACTCCATAAACTTGAAGGTCATGCAAACTTGGAGTTGATATAGTTGTCATTACTTCAGTTATTGTACCATCAGCAGCAGTGCTGTTAGTGATGAGTGTGACAGTCTCTAAAAACACCAGAAGAAATACAATTAATAAGGATAAAAAAGAAGTAAGAAATCAGATAAATGAAGCATTGGGGTCCTTGTTGCATCAAAAGGAAAACATATCCTTAAACTAACAGTGTCCTACACTCAAGAAACTGAACCTAAAAAATGTATTTTCATGGTTTAAAATTTCATACCGCGCCGGGACATTGGTACCAGCACTGGCACCACCGGCTGCCACAATCCCATAGTGATCTCTGCAAGGTCGTGGAGGTGTTACGATCCCATGGCGATCTCCGCGGGCCCGCGGGGGGACCGTGATCCACATTTTTTCCTTTTTTTATAACAAACCTATTTTATTTTTTATTTTATTTTTATTTTTTTAATATTTAAGTTAAAAATTTTATTTTAAATTAATATATTTTATATTTAAAAAATATGAAAGCATACTAGTACGGCACGATATAGTACCAAAATCATATCATTCCGGTCATAAACCCAAAACTCCAATACGACTCAAAATTTTAAACCATGTTTTCAAGAATATTGTGTAATGTTTCATTGGAAAGTTTCTGTCTTTTCTAACATAAAGTGGTATTTTAGCAACTTCTCAAAATATCTCTACGACTCTACTACACATCTGAATAACATCTTCTGGGTAAGCTTTGACCATTGTTTTGGTTTAGCTATCTCTGTAATTTTGTGTTTCAGAATATTTGTCTACTTCTGCATGCTTGTACATGAGGAGATAGTTTGATCTCTCCTGCTTCAATTTTATTGTATTTGGTCAGGAATTAACTCTCATTTCAACACTCATCTTAATGGCTGTTCTGGTTGTCCATGTTTTGTTACTCTTTCTACACACCAAAGAATTAAACTCAGCTCATTTTGTTATTTGCTCTTGGCCAACATCATCCTCTCTCTTATTATTGCCTATTTTTCCTTAAAATCAATTTCTCATACAATCATACATGTACTTTTTCAACATCACCAAATAGATACTGCAACCAATCTAATCTCATATATTATCTGCAAAATTAATGTTCTAAAAATCGGCCTAGGCGGCTACATAGGTGCTAAGCAGCAATGAGCCACATTGAAAACATGCTAACCGGTCAGCCTAGGTGGCCATGGCGCCTAGGCGGGATGAGGCGGCCCTTCGCACCGACTAATCGGTTAGATCATCTAGGCCCCGCAAAAATAGTGCAAGTTTTCATAAATTTTTTTTAGTTTGGGCTTTTAATTTAAAGTCCAATTAAAAAAAAACTAAAATGTAACCTTTTTTTGTGTTGGGCTTAAGTTTTATAATCCCTAAACTTTGGTCCAACAAGAAAATCGATTTGTTGGCATGCCCTAGCGGCTAGCACTAAACTTCATCTTCATCGTACTGAGCAACTTGGAATCAAAGCGATTGGAGAAGCCTACATTTTGAAGAAATCAGAGAGTTAAAAGGTTGGAGAAATAAATTTGAAGAAAAATTTATTGTTTGTCTTTTCTCAACTGAGCAACTTGGAAGGGATTGAATTGAAAGTTGGTCAAAGCCTTATCTTTTGGAAATGTCATTTCATCATACACTCGCAATATTCATTGAAGTTGAAAGGTAATTTGTTTTAATTTTGATACTTGCAAATTGAAAGATAATTCGCTTTAATTATTATGTAATTTATCATGTAATTTATATTGATACTGTGGAATCCGCCTAGAGGCGCCTAGTTTCCCCCCTAGGTGTCAGGTGCTGGCCTGGCACCTGACTAGCGCCTAGCGAATTTTAGAACCTTGTACAAAACTATGATCACAGTACCCATGCAACTCTATTTTCAATTGTTACAAAGATTATTAGTGTTAATTACCCTAGGTAGTCTCCTCTATTTATGTTATTAATCATTACTGTAAAATTACAAGTAGGTTCTTAGTATGTATGACATTTACATTCCCCTCGAGCTACTTCAAATATATCATGAAAATCTAGCTGGTAACAATTATATTCAATTATAGAGCATCTCAAGGAATTGATTAGCAGATCTGCTCCAAATGCAGTGGCAATCCTATTCAATTTTGCTCTCTCTGATGAAGTAACAATCAATCTTTATCTACTTTGTCCTCCCATAGAACATTGGATTAAATTCCAAGCAGTTAGATTGTCATAATACAACTTCATAAGCTTCATGAGAGCACGTTTGAACTTGATTGCAATTCTTTGATCCAAGTGAGCTCACATCCGCTAGGGCCATAATGGTATACTGTCTCTCCTCTTGATTAGCTAAGACAGTCGGCTGTTTACTCTTTGAGGAAATTAAATTATATCTTGAAGGTTGCTTGATATAGTGAAAGACAACGACTAAGATAGAGGTAAATTGAAGTAATCTTGTCACGAGGAAAAAATGTCAAAATTGTCGGCACAAACAACCTATCCCTTGACCATTAGGCAAACTTTAGCTGGCCTACAGTTAATCATAAAAGCATTTAACAATAAAATCAACTTGTGGCCCATAGTAGACTTTCTAGGAGAAAGAGGAACCAACTCTACTGTCAACTCAGATCCCAAAGAGCCTCTGAGACAATCCGAGGAATTTGTTTTGAAGATAAAGAGGGCAAAAAAGAAGAATATTTATGTGACAGTGAAGCATAGGATGAATAGCAAAAAAATAAGTGAGAACCAGAATATGGTCTAATACTTTTGTGAAGACCAATGGGAAGGTTCAAGTTTAAGGGAGAATCTGAAGTGTGAAGACCAATGGGAAGGTCCAAATTAGAGGCAGCATCTAGGGTAATGTTAGGCAACAAGAGGATCAGAGAGTTCCGAGGATTTGTTGGAGCATGCCTAAGTCTTAGTTTTTAGCTATACACAAACAAAAGTGTTTCTATCGGTCTTGTACAACATGGTGGTAGGAGGTACGAGAATCGTGAATTTAGGAAGCAAAGCATGTCTTGCACCACTCAGGAAGAGTGAGAAGAGTTGATAAGAGGGCCAATTGAAATAAAGTAACTTTCATAGAGATAAATTGCATGGTGTAACTTAGGAGATAAACGAGGTAGCTCTTTTTGACACAGAAGCAGCTAAAAAAGACACTTAATAGATCGAGGTGTAACTTGTCTTATTCAATAGATAATAGATGGACAAAGCAACTACAATGTAGCACTTACAGGAGATACAATTATAGAGCTCCAAAGGCTCAATTGACAAAAGCTGAACTTCTTTGAAAAAGAATATAAGATCAACTGGACTGAGATCAATTGACAAAAGCTGAACTTCTTTGCAAAAGACTATAAGATCAACTGGGCTGTGCTAAGCAAAAACTACTGTTAGCCCAATCAAAGAATTTAGGCTTAAAGGCACGCTGATCACTATAAGCGATCGACTCAACAGGTTATTCAATGAACGTGCCAGATGTGACTCTACTGTTAGCTAGGATTGTGGGTCTGGCTGTTCTAGGGAGCCCGAACAAACCCATAAACAAAAACAGGTGCAAGTTCAGATCTTGCTCTTCATGCCAAAAAAAAACCTACTTAGTGAGTCTGATGTTAGCCACAGTGTCGTGTGGATGGCAGAATGAGCTAGGGGAGGGGTGAATAATGATTGTACCTACAATTACCAATTTATACTACTCTTACTTATACCTTAGCAAGTTCATATAAGAGTTAATGCAACGAAATAAAAAAATTGCACATAACACAATTGCTAAGAAGCTTATGTAACATGGTTGTGAATCCTCATTACTACTCCATAGTGTATGAATCATTGATGAGTCTCTTCCGAAAGCCCACTATCTTTCTTCTTTGTGGATACCCACCAAAGGTGAAAAACTTCTAGCACAAGAGCATACAATGAGCTTAGAGGAATTACAATGAAAGACTCAATAACATATATCCAATCTCTACATCCACCTTACGCCCCTTTAGCCTTTGCACCTTCAAGCTTTACTTGTTTCTATACTGATCTATTGTTGATCAGTTGATTGGTTTCCTGGTCGCTTCAACCTGAATCTGCCAATGATTACTTGAGTTGACTGAATTCCATTAACAATTGACCACTCCACTATTGCCCTTAGTTCATTTGACCGTTACAATACAACTTTGCAGATCAATAATTCCTTCCGACTTTCCTAGTACACCAAAAATTTTCATCAGTGATTGACTAAATCACTAAAGATTAGTTAACTATCTAATCGACTTAGCCATGAACAAAATATTCTATTCATCAGTTGATCAAATTGAGTTGACTCCTTAATCGACTTAGCTCGCCAATCGACTAGACTCATCTCTAATCGACTGGACTCACCTCTAGCTGATTATAATCATCCTAATGACTGAGTTTGACCTAAGTTGAGATTTATCCTCTCCCAGGGATACATTATCTCAACTCTCACAACTAGCATACCATAGGTTACCTTCCATAGTTTAACTTCTTCACCAAGGTCGTCTACCATCAAGTTACTCGTTCTTCAAATGCATTGAGCACACAACTCGCTTTATGTATCATCCTTCAGGCTTCACCTACATACTTCTCCTTCTTCCAACAGTCATCAACCTTGCACCTTGACACTCATCCTGTAGTTCCTCAAATGTCCCATATTATTCTTCTCAAATCTCTAATGGACCTGAAGCCACCAAGCCAACCAACTTGGCTGCGCCAACTCATCCTTCGCGAGCTGCTCCAACACTACCTTGGTGCTTCTCGTCCCGCAATCCCTTAGTTGCCTAGCCTTCTTTGATCTTCATTACATATTTTTACAAATGACCTCAATGATGATACTAACTTTTTACTAGCATTGTAATTCATTGAAGGTGATTCACAAGGGTGATTGAACTTTGCAATTTCAAAGAACACAAGAGGTCCTTGTAATTCGACAAACTTATTTTCAATAAAAAAACATAAAATTGCTGTAAATTTAGTTCTAAATATATGCACTTTTTTTTACAACCAATATCTTCTTGCAATACGATTGCAATTTGCTTTTTATTAATAATGGAAAGCATAGGTCAAAATTTACAAATCTTGAAAGATTAGCACACCAAACAGGTAACCTCATGCTCAATCTGGTGGTTTGATCTACACAAGCTGAATATCCAAACCTCAACTCCATAAGTGCATCAAATAGAAGAGATTTATTTTATCTTATTTTTCCTATTTTCTGGTGAACAAAGAAATCTAACTGCCAACCTAAATTACCTCTAAACAATCCAGCAGAAGGCACAGCATCCAAGAAGGTCTCCACAGCTCCCAAGACATACCTGAAGTCATTAAAAAAGTGAAGAAGTAGCAAAGAAGCAAAAACTGAAAACACTACATGCTCCATATCTTGTGATTAAATTACTTTCACACACATTTGAAACAGAGAAACAGCAGAGATTTAAATATAAAGTACCAAAGAAAACCACAAAAACTAGATAGACTTACATAGCACCAGCAATTGCATTGCCAAGGAAGAAGCATAGTCCAATGCTAACTCCAACTTCTGGACCCAAGGACCTACCAATGAGATAATATGGTCCACCTCCCTGAATGTTCAAACTAAATGTTAACTCGAAATTTGTTTAACTAATAATCCTTGGACTATATCAAACATGCAACAAGGAAGGAGAATAAAAGATATCACAGTGATAAACCAAACAAAGCAACCCCAAATTCATGCAATAGAACATTAAAAACACAATAGCATAGTAAGTTCGACATAAATTACAAAAGACTACTTGAAATCTTCAGTTCTTCCCAACCTGGATCAATTGCTAAGACTTGTTTAGACTTCCTTTGAGTCTATTTTCAAGGTAGTATTTGATTCGTTGACTCTGCATCTAATTTCTTGGTACCTTTGTCAGATACTAACACATGGATACCAACTCCAGGTGGGCACTCATATTCCTTCCTATTGATTATGTAAAAAATTCTTAGGAGTAATTGCCTGGTGTCATCGACACTCACGTTGGATGATTGTACTAGAGTCAAGCAGTATAGCTAGTAGTTTCATGCATCTTAAAGAATGTTAATTCCAGTTTTCCAAGCAAGACTGAAATCCAAAAGCTTTATGGGCCTGGATCCAAAGACTAAATACTAAATCTCTCCAAGAAAAAAAATGTTTACCTTCATTGCCCCATTCGTTGCAATGGCACTTAGTGATATTGTCGTTAAGAAAGTGCAAGATCCACAAAATGCAACCAATAGAAGACCCTCACCGATGCCAGCCATGCCCACAATCCTATAAAAATAAATACCAAATATTATCGCCCACAATCAATAAGTTTCAATGAAGATCAAATCAATGTATTCTTATCAAGTCCAACAGACTCCTTCCAAAATAAGTTTCGGAGCACTCGGCATTATCAAGCCTCTCAACCACTGTAGCAACATTGTGTCTCCGTCACCTTTAGGTGTCTTTTCAATTTTATTTTAATATTTGAGTTTCCTTTTAAACATAGATTGTATCAATGCTCTTGGTTGAAGAAGCATTAAAAGTTGTCAGTTACACACGATATGGTCTAGCTTCACATGAGGTACTTTGTCTTTGGGTATTAAACCAAAGTCCTATAGTGTAATAATTCTCCCTTTAAAAATTCAATACAGTTTTTATCCCTCTTGACTATTAGAATGACTAGCGTTGTTATATTGGTTATCATGATATGTAATTGACATGTTAGATACTAGGAATGCCATTATTATGTTACAGTGTTGAAATAAAAATGGCACTAATGCATTCAAGCTAGCATTGGAAATTGATAAGTCAAATTATGATGTAATTCACCAGGTAAAACGGATATAGTATATGATTCCCAAGATATTCTGAAAGCAAGGTACAAAAACACCCATCATAGTCCCAAGCTTTGAACTGGCAACCTGCAAAAAGAAATATTGACAACCAACATGAAAGACAGTAGTATGGTTGTGAATAATCTGTAATATAAAAATCACCTTTAGATTTGACTTAAGAAGTTGTAAACTACAAGAAAGAAGCATAAAAGAGTCTAAACACAAACTTACAGACCAAAGAAACATTGTATACAAGGAGACTTATACAGTACATAAGCTTCTGAGACTACATTGACATTCAATTTCAAAGGACAGTATCAACCAGTTTATTTGTAAGAACCTTAAAAGTTGTTGCGAAGGTCTCAGTTCAAAACCCACCTTTACCTATATGTGAGTGTTTGAGGGCTTTTATAACTATCTTTAAAAAAAAAAAATCAATTTCATAGTAAAGGCAAAAATGTGCCTATAGAGTATAACAGATGTCACCCGATTTTCAAGTGTCATCTTCACTAGAATAAATTTCTAGGAAGGTCAAAAACTAAGGTTATTCCACCAAACCATCAAAGGTACAGGTCATAACAGCAACATTGAATACCTGAAAAGGTACTTGCAGACTTGCTTCAAAAGAAAGTAAAGTTTCACAACCTAAATTGTTTTCTCAAATGTGACAACCTGCAACCATGGTTCTATCCCATCTCAAGTTTTACACAAACATAGTTGAAAATTTTTCAACAAAACTGAAAATCCAGTGCAGGACAATCAACAACTTTACGTAAAACAACTATTCTGGACATTGTTGTTCCCATTCTCCGTATGAATGTGAAGAGACATAATGATGCAAACAATGGAGGGAGGTGAAACTGGTGGTGCACATCCACCTTATCACATTCAATAATGTCCACCATCCACTGCCCTATGTTTAGTCAGCTCAGTTTCCTTGTCTTCGCATATGATGAGATATTAGATGGTATGAGGTTAGCAAATAGTAAATATTATTGCACGTATGCAAAAAATCTTTTTGGGCCAATTCTTGGGGTTTAAGTAGGAAGCAAATATGTTGCTTTTCCTGAGGTTGTCAGGCAAAGGGATCAATTCAGGTTGCCAATCTTGGTTTACTTCAGCAGCTATAATGTTGGAAGAAATAAGTGGAAACATAAGGTTAAAGAGGTATTGAAGCAGGAGATGATCTTTGAATTAGTGAATTCTACCAATGCCAGTAACAAAAAAATATATATATCCTGAGATTTTTTCCAGCTAAAGAAAAGCAAATTACAGAAGTTATAACCAGAAAACTGACAAGAGTACCTCTGGGATCCCAAGAGCAATGGATATGTCCTCACCATCTCTTGGGCATGAGGGTGTTTGAACATGTTCCCCTGTCATACTGTAATGATTTAATCAATTAAAATTTGAAGAAGGTGATTGATCCAAGGTTTAAATATGTATGATTCCAATTGTACCTACAAGTCAGACTGGATAGTTACACAAGTACAGTAGGTAAACCAACTATATGCCACACTAGAGTGTTTCAAAACATTTATTGTCAATATACCAGAGAGATAAATACATACATATTCAGTCCAGAAGGTCTGATATTAATACTGGACTGGAATTTATACCTTAATTGCAACAATATACCAAACATTAAAATCTGACGATGAATTAGAGAGAAAAAACAACTAATTGATGATTTATTGAGCAATGACTACAACAAAAAGGAGGATGAATGTTAAAAAGATAGAAGATTCAAATTTTATGACATACCGTTTGAGTCCCAGTATATTAACAAGAGAATCAAAACCAAATAGTTCCAACTTTGATTCCCTCTGGACATTGTTAGACCCATCATGACCATGGGAGAGACCTTCTATTGTGTTGGGAAAATTCACTGATTTTGATGGTATCCTAATTGGCCTACAGAGGAAATATATATATTTTTTCAGCAATCAACCTCAGAAAGAGCAACAGAAAACCTATGCTAGCAAAATAAAAAGTAAAAGTGAAGATACACATTGCAAATAAGTTGTTTCTAAAAAAATCCATATTTATCAAAATTTAATAACATTATATTCCATAACCTAGCATGTGAAATAGGAAATCCAATCCTTGATCCAGTAATAAACAGAAGTTGAAGATTTGTGGCAATGAAAGAAAAAAGGCTTCATAAGATATGCATACCACAGTAGAACCAGAATGCAGAATGCATCAGGCGTTATCCTGATGGCAGAAGTGAGGCCTAAAAGGATAGATGTAGTTGCTATTTAACCCATACCAAACCCAAAAATGCAACTTACAATGAGATTATCATTGAGCATTCATGAAAATTAAACAAGATCCTGTCACATTGATTACAAGAAAATCTTAAGCCAAGCTAATGAAGTCATTACAACTCAACAATGATGTGGCTTGCACGCATTAATTATGACTCAAGCCAAGAGAATTCAAAGGGACCTCATCTCAGCTTTTCAAGATTGCTTTTTATATGCCTATATCTATTGACATGTTTATTGATGCCTATCTACTGTAGGAAAATTTCAACCTTTTATTTCATCACTTTGATTTTCTACATGATAGGACATGGTTTCTATCAACTTGGTATCAAAGTGGGGTGGGTTCCTCACCACTTCCAATCATCTTCACATTATAATTCCTCCATCACCATCACCACTACCATCATTAACACAATCTCATCATCATCCCATAACACCAGTGATATTCATTGCTAGCAACAAAGTTATTAACAACTCAATCCTAAATCTCCCCAACACGGTTACGATTTGATTTGAAAAGGTTTCCTTTACAATTTTATTATTTGTTTATTTATATTAGAAGAATAAAAAATATTATTAATGTTGGTGCCGAGAGCACAACTTGTAGTTTTGATGTATGACTAAGGTTAAAGTTAGGTTTGTTATGATCTAACAAGCTGTGTCAAGTGTGCAGGAGCATATTACTTGACAAGTGGCAAAGTCCTAGTGAAGCTAGGCAAGTGAAGTCCTAGTTGTGAATAAGCCAATGACTAAGTTCTAGTGGAGCAAGGAATCTGAAGTCCTGATTAGGAGTCAGGCAGGAACTAAATCTTGGTTGGAAACCAAGCACAAAAGTTCTAGTTGGAAGCTAGGTGAATCAAGTCTAAGTGCAGTCGATTAGGAGTTGAAGGCTTGGAGGACAAGGCCGTAAGTTGGGAGTTGAAGCTTGGCGGACAAGATCAAGTGGAGTAAGCCGGGAGCTGAAGTTTGGTGGACAAGACCAAGTGGAGTAAGTTGGGAGCTGAAGCTTGGCAAACAAGTCCAGGTGGAATCGACTAAGAGCTGTAGCTTGACAACTCAATCTAGATGAGTCAACTGGGAGCTGAATGTCTAGACCCAAAGTAAGTGTGAGTAACTTTACATTTTGTATCCTACTCATTACATATAACAACAGCAGGGAAGCAATGTTTGATGGTTTTAGGCGATCAGAGGTAGTCTGGGGCGATTGACGAGTGATAACTCTCGGCAAGTAAAGTCGAAGGGTTCAGGCAACCATATCTGGGTCGGGACGACCGGAGCATACGGGCGATAGGAGTAGCTTCTAGGCGCACGAGAGATGGCGTTATCTAATAATCCGAGCAAATCAGGTCAAGATTAAACTTGACCCCTCTCCAAGCAACCAGAGGGCTTCTAGTCAACTGGAGAGATCCATTAAAGTTGTGTAGCACGGACACTTGTAGTTTTTTTCCCTAAGTGTCGGACACGGATACGACACAGACACGACACGACACGCAAATACGTGTGTCGGATACGGCAAAATCCGTGTCATTGACTTTTTTAAAGTTTGACCAGCCAAATACGGTTAGGATACGGCTAAGACATGGATGGGACACGTTTCCGGATATGTTTGGGCTCAAATGTAAAAAATTAAAAATTACAAGGCTTAAATTGAAAAATAATAAATTTCTAAGGATTGATTAATAAATAAATTAAAATGAATTTGGCATAACAAAACCCTAAATTTCTGTCTTCGTTCTTTTGTTGCTCCTGATTATTTCCTCTCTGCTCTCGCCGCTGCAAACCTCGCCATTGCTCGCTGCTGCAAACCTCGCCATTGTTCGCTGCCGCAAACCTCGCCATTGCTCTGCTCTTACCGCTCCTCTACTCACCTCGCCATTGTTCTACTCGTCGTGCTCACCTCACCGCTACTCACCGCCGCCCTCTAGTTTCTGGCAAGTTTACCTTTCTATTTTTCTTCTGAAATCACTATTCTGAATTGTTTTTGCTTTTTCGTTTTTCTTTCTTCTGAAAAAAAGAATTGCACATCCACGAGACCTTTCTCATGGCAGTTATAACACTGCACATTTTGGTTCAGGCTTCCTGTGCAGACAGTGCAATGGTCAATGGAACAACACTTTTTAATTTGTTATGCCAAAAGAAAAATATTAAACAGTAGTGAGTAGAATGTTGGAAAGTCTATTGATCAATATGTTTATGTTATTTTCAGCTTATTTGCCATGGAAAGTTTTCAAAATGAGAGTGGACAGGAGTATATTGATGATTATTCTCCTTTGTGGAAATTTGTAACCAAGGTGGAAAAGGCAGTTGGAGGAGGAAATGTCACTTGGTCATGCAATATATGTATTAAAGTGTGCAAAGGATCATATTCGAGGGTGAAAGCACACCTGTTAAAACCAAAAAGGGCTGGAATTGCTGGTTGTACGGCTGTTACAATGGATCAAATGAAGCATATGCAACAACTTATGGATGATGCAGAATTGAGAAAGAAGAATTCTAAACTGAAAGAAGTTTCGTTGCCTTCGTCATTTGCATCATCAAACATGGCTTCAAAATCATCATTTAGTAGTCCTGTGCAAAATGATGATCCAACTCTAACAAAGAAGAGGAAAGGACAAGTTGGCCCTCTTGAAAAAACTTTTAACTTGAATGCTAGAGATGAGCTCCACTCTGAAATTGCGAGGCTCTTTTACACCGGGGGATTATCTTTCAATATTGCTAGGAATCCTCATTATGTTCGTGCTTTCAGTTTGGCTACTCAACGAACGATTCCAGGTTATCTTCCACCTGGATACAATTTATTGAGAACTTCACTTCTTCAAAAAGAAAAAGCTCATATTGAAAAGTTGTTGGAGCCAACAAAAACTGCTTGGAAACAAAAGGGGGTTAGTATTTGTAGTGATGGGTGGTCGGATGTGCAAAGAAGACCGCTAATTAATATCATAGCCGTGTGTGAAAGTGGTCCTATGTTTTTGAAGGCTATAAATTGTGAAGGCCAGTACAAGGATAAAATTTTCATCTCTAAGTTGCTCATTGATGCTATAAATGAAGTGGGACATCAAAATGTTGTCCAAGTAGTCACCGATAATGCTCCAGTTTGCAAAGCTGCTGGGTTACTCGTTGAGGCAAAGTATCCACACATATTTTGGACTCCTTGTGTTGTGCACACATTGAATCTTGCTTTGAAGAATATTTGTGCACCAACTGACTCTCTACAAAACAAAGAAGCCTTTGATGAGTGCAAGTGGATAGCAGAAGTAGCAAATGATGCTTCAATGATCAAGAATTTTATCCTAAAT
>JBBMJZ010413117.1:17009192-17021260 GCA_037833815.1 Zingiber zerumbet | reverse complement strand
GATCGACGTTTGGAACGACTTCTTGTTTGCGATGCTGCAATGAACGGGATTGTTTCTTGACTTCTCGATGAAAAAAACAAAAAACTTGGCTTTTTTTTTTCCCCCTCACTCGATCCATAACTTCAAATTGGATGATCGCTTAAATTACCCTAAAATCCCAATATTTATATTTCAACCCTCTAATGCACAATTTTATATAATTATATCCAATTAATATATATACTATATTTTAATTTAAATATTCTTGAATTTAAGAGGAGTTATATTTTTATATATTTGGCAAGAATAAAAAAAAAATATGTGCACAAAAATGATGCTAAATTTAGAAGAAATTATACTTCATTATGGACTTTTTATATTTATATTTTATCATTTACCTAAAAATTATATATATAGATACTAGATTTGTATTTTGGATGAATGATACCTCTTTTTAGACTTTTTGGACCTATATTTTGTAACAATTTCTCAAAATACGTGCATAGATAGTGAATTAGATGAATTAACATGGATTAAAGAGTTGAATTAAATATTCTTCGACCTAGTGAGAGATGCAAAGTTGAAACTTTGTATAGAAATTTTACGACAATTTACCCACGATCCAATTAATCATCGATGAATGTGCAAGCTACCATGAGATGATAAGCACAAGGACAACGCTTCGATTCTCACTCAACATAAATAAATGCTTGTGACGTTCAAACCACAGGTAGATCCTCTGGTCTACACTTTGTGGATCAGAGGATGAACTATAAAAACTTATTGGTTGATTTGAATGAGCCTCATCTATTTAGCAGGCACACATTGCGCGGTCTAGAGGATCTGCGTATGGTGTTAGACTGTCCCAATAGCTCATATGCACTTTTCAGATTTATTTGATCATTAGAAAGAACTGGATACCGAGGAAACATGTGCAAGCAGTTAGAAATTGGCAGTACACCCTCGACGAGCATTACCTCGTTAGGAGGAGAGCATGTGAAACTCTCAAACTTCACGCCCCTTGTTGCTGCTACATTGACTATGATTGGAGTGCTGGTTGGGTTTCAACTCACAAGTCTGCTCCTCTTCGGCTTCCAAAAGTAAGTGACTTGTGAATTGGTGATGGATGACTTTGTCCTAGTCTCCTGCTACAAGCCACTTTGGACCTTCTAAAGTTGGCCCAATTGGTAAGTTTGTCTCCTACATTAATTCTCTTGGGCTCTTGTTTCTTGTGTCGTATCTCTTAGGTTAGGATGGAATCCTCATGGGGTGAAACAACACTCATAAATTTCTTCATTATCCACCCTGACTAAACATTTGAAAGAAAAGTTACATGTGGGAATTGTCGGTCTAGGTGCTGGGTGAGTAAATGGCACATCAAACTAACAAGGATGTAGCTCAAGGTCCCCATCAAATTGCTTGGCGACAAGTTCATGCATCGACTTGCACGCATTCATGGCCCTCCCCTTCCAACTACAAGTCTCATGAGCCAGTCCCTTTCTACGTGAGAATGGAAGTAATCAATGATCCATGCAGAGAACTTCCAGGAAGCTTCAGTTTTTTCAAGGGTGGGTTCCTCTCATCTTTATTTTCAGACCTCTCAAATTCTCACCCAATCATGGGGATGATATCTATACAAATCCAAATAGGGAACCCTCTGTAGATCTTGTGCAATTAAACTGACATGAAAGCTAGCTGCTACCTGGTCTCGTGAAGTCCAACTATTTTTCCTACTACTTGTTTGATTGTGATTATGCTTATGATTATGATGTGATATGATTTACACCCTAACCTTAATTTAGTGGCCTATTACTTTTTCTTTCACTTCATTCTGCTGAATACTGATAGGGTTTGCTGCATCAATCATTGATTGGATGAAGATTGATACTGAAGAAACTGATGAGAGGGGCATTATCAGGACTTGAGGTCCCACTTTGCATATCTCAGATTGGGTGGACCAGTTGATGTTACAGAGGCCTAATCGGGGCACGTAAGCTCTCTTGTCCTCTTGAGTAAAAGGACGGCAAGTGCAATGGCCTCCAGATGGGCAAGTTCACCTAAAAGAGAAGGGTGGTTTTGATATATCGATATTGAAATGTTTCAAGTTTGGATAATATTGACTGATACAGTGAAGTGTGATGGGAAGGGGATTCAGAGGATGAACATTTCAAGCACCCAAAAGTATTCTGCAATGAGCTGAAACTATTCAGTAACCTTTAGAAATTACTGCTTGTTTTTCTAGTTCAATTTAATTCTGATAATGGATTCATTACAGCAGCTTGCTCCATTGAGGTTCATGAAAAAGTTGAAGTAAATTAATAAAAGTCAAGAAATTAAACGTTAACTAGTTCTTTGGTAGCCAACATCAACAAAGAAATTGAATGAACTTTATATGGTGGAAAAATAAATTACAACAAAAGAAGTACAAGAATTTTTGTTATTGGAGAGAGGCAGGTGGAAAAGCCAACTACATATATATTTCGGCCATCCTTTTCGACGTCATTCTCACTAGCATTAGATTATTATTTTATTAGAGGTTTTGGTATTTTATATTGAACATGAAAGTCTTTCTTGGTACAAACTATAGCTTTAGTTAAAAGTTTCAACTTGTTCAATCCGAACCAATCTAACTGATAGGAATAGGGAGGGATATACGTTTGGTTACTTGGGAGTGTATCTCACTTATGTCTTTAAAATAGTGATAATCACAATGGAAATTTTGAAAGTTGTTTAATGGTAAATCCTACTTTAAATTAGTCGTATAGATTTTTGAGGTAAATCTATGTTAATATTTTATTGGCATGTCCCAACTGGACTCTCTTTTTTTTCTTAGTAATTAGTCGAGACTAAATTCGATTCATATGCGCTATTTGAGATTCTTCATCACTTTCAAATGATGATGAAGATGAGCATGAAGAGTTTTTCTTTTCTTCCTGTTTAAAGTACAAAGGCTACTACCTTTCTTTCATTTTCCTGATCTCTATCCAAATTATACTTTACTTTATGATTAAACCTCCATGGTGACAAACATGTCTTCCAAAGTATTTACTATTACAATTCTTTACCAATGTGTACCAGTCCACAATCAAAGTCTACATCAAATGTCCTTGAAAAATCATTCAATGTGCCCTTGAATATATCTCGGTTGGCAATCTCCTCCAATTGCTATGGGAGCCATTGACCATTTTATTGAATTATGCATGCATTTGTGTCACAATTAATCTCTCTAGTTCTCCTCTTTAAATTTGCAATTTGTGTTTGTAGAAGGTCATTCTTGACTAGTCAAAACTTCGATGAGTCTTCATGCAATTCATATCCTTCTTCCATTACAAGAGTCATGTCACAGTCTATTCAAAAGTATGTCTCCATTAGCCTTCTTCAAGAGTTGAAATCTCAATCATACCTATAGCAAAAAAATCTAGCTCTTTAGCTGGAATATCATCCTTGAGCTCACAAATGGTTTCCTTGGTGTGATGCCACTGACCTTCCTGAGTTGAACATTCTTAGTGATGCTCATGACTATTTAGAATGCATACAAAAGGCTCCCCATAATGCACATCAAAATGAAGTAGAACTATTAGGCTCTCCAAGACATGCATTAGGACTGGCACATATTTACTCAACATAGACACTTGGAAGAAGTCATGAATTCCATTCATAAAAGGAGGCAAGGAAAGCCTATAAATCATTGGGTCAACTCACTTCAAGATTTGAAATGGCTTGAGATACTTTCAAACTCTTGGAGTTTTTGAGAATTTCAAACTATTTGAGGCATTTTAGAAAGCAAGTAGGCAGATGGG
The DNA here is from genome assembly GCA_037833815.1 of Zingiber zerumbet. Lineage (NCBI taxonomy): Eukaryota > Viridiplantae > Streptophyta > Magnoliopsida > Zingiberales > Zingiberaceae > Zingiber > Zingiber zerumbet. Next base: position 17,017,481 of record JBBMJZ010413117.1, on the reverse strand, counting down.
ATGATTAAATTTAGACACAAGAATCAATAAGTGTATATTTGTGGTGAAATCTGACCTTAAGAACTTTCCAAATTAAGCATCAACTTTCCATCATCTGCAATCTGTGGATGTCCTACCGTTGGTATAATTTGTTCTTATTCTAGTGGAAAAAATATGTCTTCCTAACATCCACCTCGATCAATTGGAAAAAGATGATTATGCTCATCTTTAGCATCCCCGTCACTCCACTCAAGACCATGAGGGGAGTAAATTACAATGATTGAGGGACAAGATGGATGAAGGATGAGTTGTATCGGATACTCATTGGATAAATCTGTGATCTACTTACTATCTCAGCTAAGTCTATAGGAGCCATCTACCTAGATCAAGGCCATGAGTTTGGTAATCCATCCTAATACAGAGTATATATAGTTCCTTACAAGGCAGATAAAGAACTCTAATTTGCATCTCCATCTTTATGGAGATGAGCGATAGGTGATTACGGAAGTAAAAGCCATGGAAATGGTTGTTCGCTCTGATAGAAGTCGTGGGAGTGAGCCATCCATCCCAAAGATTGCTCCTTTTCTGATGTCAAGATCCGTTTGATAAGTCAATGCCCACTTGCACCAAAAGGAGCATCGAGCTATCACCTCCTTTTTCAACCGCCATGGCCTGTAACTTTCTTCCTTTCACTCCTTTTCAAAGCTCAATACTTCCCCTATTGACTAGTTAAAAGAATCGGCTACCTAACCATCCACCACCCTTGCGCTGTGTTTGCGCGTGTTGTGATTTGAGAGGCTCCCAGAAACTGAAGGAAAAAAAAAATCTTTTCTTTTTATGCAATAGGACACAATGTTGAGTCTTCCCCGCTGCGGAAGAGGAGGGAACAAAATGTGGAGTCCCTGCCGCGGACGAGGAGGGAGAAGAGTAGGCAGGAGCAGAATCCAAAGTAGAGTAGAGGGAAACACTAGTGCAGTGACAATATTCTACGTTTCTTCTTGATCCTTTTGTGCCTTCTTTGTGGCTTCCGCCCCCTGGATTCTCTAGGCACTCTCAGTTGCCACCTCCTCAAATCCACATAAAAAATGACACCCAAATCCCTTTTGTCTGCTACCGTATGCATCCCTTTTGAAACTTCGACTGCCATAGCGACGATATAAAAAAAGACGAAGCGTGGTAGGACTGTGAGGTTGCGCTTGCTCGGCAGCAATGGATCTCGAGAGCGGGCACTGTCTCAGAACGTTTAAGGTGAGTCGATGCGCAAAGTTTTTTTTTTTCCCACATCGAGGTCAAGAATCTGTGGTTGCTTGTTGGCTTCTCGATGTAAAGTTTGGATTTTGATGGGATGTTCGAGTTCAGAGTCTGTGGAACCCTTGTTTTGCTTTTGGATTGCAGAAACAATCTTGGAGGTCGGTTCTGATGCTGGCATACCAGAGCTTGGGGGTAGTTTACGGGGACCTCAGCACGTCGCCCCTTTACGTTTACAAGAGCACCTTCGCCGATATCGAGCACACGGAGAGCAACGACGAGATTTTTGGCGTGCTCTCCTTCGTTTTCTGGACGCTCACCCTTATCCCCCTCCTCAAGTATGTCTCCATAGTGCTTCGAGCCGATGACAACGGCGAAGGTGGCACATTTGCACTCTACTCTCTTCTGTGCCGCCAGGGAAGCATTGGCCTCCTGCCAATTCACCAGCTCGCTGACCAGGAACTGTCCACTTTCAAGAAAAACGATGACACTGCCGCTAACGTCGCTGCCTCTGGCCCTGTCACTTCTGCCTCAGTTATAAGGAGACTATTAGAGAAGCATCAAGCCTTGCAGCTTACGCTGCTCATTCTTGCGTTGATTGGGACTTCCATGGTTATTGGGGATGGAATCTTTACCCCTGCAATCTCTGGTTGTAACTTTGTTCCCTGTTTCTGCAATCTGAGGCATAAAAAGTTTTTTCTTGTTTCTTTTTTCGCCAAAAATATCTTAATGGTAAAATCATTAGCTTCTTGGATCTGATATTGTCTTTGATACTTACAGTTTTCTCAGCAGTCTCGGGGCTTGAGCTTTCTATGTCTAAGGAACATCACAAATGTAAGAAGTTGCTACTGTTTGAAGCCTAGATTGTGCACAGTAACTGTATGTAGTTTATACAAAGAGATGTATCTATTCCTCAATCGTGGTATCGTTTAACCAGTTTGGGCCAATGACATACTTTTTTGCCTTTTCTTTTCCGAGGATTAAAGACTTGATTTCAGATATAGTTTTCAAAGATCTTTTCTAATGGTATTTGAACTAAGAACCTACTTTTGCATTTTCGCTGTTTGTTTTAGTCAGTTTAATGGTCCGTTTATTTTAGAAAAGTAATTTTGTTTCTTCCTGTATTTCTTATTTTTCTCTGAGAAACTCATGTGCCTTGTATTGATTTTGAGGGTTATAGGAGGGAAGTTTAGAGTAAAAAGTTACTAAATTGCATTGACCAGTTCCATTTCGGCACTGCTGAAGCTGCTTCACAAGTTACTAGATTTTTAATTTGTGCGTCATTAACCTAGTCATATTGACATAATTGATATGTTGAGTCCACAACAAAGTTATCTAACCTCTAGAATGTTATACATCAAATTTGCAAAATGATGAACATCTATCATCTCTTGATCTTGTTATCTGTTTGTTAGATGTCGTCATGATCGACTTTCTATTCTATAAGCCATTTTTATGCTTGATTTCACAAGACCAGCTATTTCATCTTGCATGCAAGCTATATTGATTTTGTTCCTTTATTTTATGAACTCTGTTATGCATGGTAACATTTAGCCATTATTCTATCTAGTTGTTCATGTAGACACTTTCCTTATCTTCACCATCATAAGTTGTAATCTCCAGATGTTGAGGTTCCAATTGCATGCCTCATTTTAATCTGCTTGTTTGCGGTGCAACATCATGGCACGCACCGACTGGGATTCCTTTTCGCTCCAATCATTCTTGCTTGGCTATTATGCATAAGTATAATCGGGGTGTACAACATTTTCTACTGGAATCCACATGTGTATCGTGCCCTTTCTCCGCATTATATGTATAACTTCCTGAAGAAGACTCAAAGAGGAGGGTGGATGTCACTGGGTGGTATTTTGTTATGCATAACAGGTTTGTCAAATTGGCTCATCATGTTAGTGTATTGCTGCTATCTCAATCTCACATGCAGCTTTCTTGTAGGTTCTGAAGCTATGTATGCTGATCTGGGGCATTTTTCCCAATTGTCAATAAAGGTATGCTAAAATTTATCGATTAGTTTACTAATTATCATAATTAAGTCCTTCATTCTACTAATTAGCCTTGTGCAGCTTGCATTTGCTTTTGTGGTTTACCCATCCTTGCTGCTTGCTTACATGGGACAAGCTGCATACCTGTCTCAGCATCACGTTATCCAGACTGATTATCGAATTGGTTTCTATGTTTCTGTCCCAGGTATTTCTCTCTTTTAGAGGCCTAATCTCTTTCAGGATTGATAAGCATAGTAATGCAGGGTGTTCACCAGATGTACATGAAATTTTCTTTAATTAGAGAATATACGATGGCCGATCATGGGAATTGCTGTTCTTGCGGCTGTGGTGGGAAGTCAAGCAATCATCACAGGTACTTTCTCAATCATCAAACAGTGCTCTGCTTTGGGATGCTTTCCAAGGGTAAAGATAGTGCATACATCATCAAGAACGCGCGGTCAGATATATATACCGGAGATCAACTGGATTTTGATGATACTTTGCTTAGCAGTTACTGTTGGTTTCAGAGATACAAAGCGCCTTGGCAATGCATCAGGTATGGCATTGTTAAGCTTCACTTTCTTACCCTATGCTCGAACTATTCTTTGGGATACCTCTAATCATGGGAATTGCTATAAGTTTCTTTAGTGATATACATCCAATTATTTTAAAAGTTAAGTTTGCCCTTGCCATTATATTGGATTGGAATTGGATAAACACTGTGATTGAAATTGCTTGGGTCTGTTACTTTAGTCTCACCTGGTTCAATAGGCTGCTTCTTGTCTCGTGTTTAGGTTTATCAAGTTTGTGTTGGTATTTTACGGCTTCTAAGCAGCCTTGACTTGCCTCCATTTATTGTAGTTTCACTTAGTGTTTCTTTTCTACTTGTTAAGTTGGTAAATATTATTGCCTTCGTTTTCTGCTTATTGCCTCGATATCGATTCTGCTTGTTTACGGCATGTTATTGACTGTTTAGAATAACTCAAAAGTAGCAAGATTTCGACATGGTGATGGCAAACTTGGCAGTGGAAATGGTGTGAATTTAAACAAAATAGCATTTATTTTGTTTATTGATGGCATCATATCTGTGCAGGGTTGACTGTCATCACTGTTATGCTGGTCACCACTTGTTTGATGTCCTTAGTGATGGTCCTCTGTTGGAACAAGAGCATATTTCTTGCTGTATGCTTCGTTGTTTTCTTCGGTTCCATTGAAGCACTCTTCTTCTCGGCCACTCTGATTAAGTTCCTCGAAGGAGCTTGGGTTCCCATTGCACTTTCTGTTGTGTTCATTGCTATCATGTATATCTGGCATTATGGCACCATTAAGAAATATCAGTTTGACCTTGATAACAAAGTTTCCCTCAACTGGCTCCTAAACTTAGGTCCTACCCTTGGCTTTGTACGTGTCCAGGGCATCGGCGTGATTGACACTGAACTTGTATCAGGCATTCCTGCAATCTTCTCCCACTTTGTCACCAACTTGCCTGCGTTCCACCAGGTATTATTCAAATTCTCTCATGGATTTTAGTATTCACTTATTAGTGATTTCAAGGTACAAGCTCATGTTTCACTTTGTTGTGAAAGATCATGCTACACTTAAAATTTCTTTACTCAGGTCGTTGTTTTCCTCTCTATCAAGTCGGTGCCAGTGCCATATGTCCAACCTGAGGAACGCTTCCTAGTTGGCCGTGTTGGCCCGAAAGAATGCAGGCTATATAGGGTCATTGTCCGGTATGGGTATCATGACATACAAAAGGATGATTCAGAGTTTGAAAGGGATCTGATTTTCAGCATCGCCGAGTTCATCCGCTCAGAAGTATACAAACCCTTCGGCCTGAATGAAGAAACTGAGAACGGCAATGAGAAAATGGCCATTGCCAGCACAGATTCAAGAATTCAAGAGGAGAAAGTGGAACCAGAAGACGCATCAGGCCTCGCAGGAGAAATACTTTTGCAGGTTCAAGTGCCCCAAAAGCAAGTAAGATTCACACTGCCTGAGAGCCCACCAAAAGAAGAAGGCAACAAGGAAGAGTTGCTGGAACTAATGGAGGCTAGAGAAGCAGGAATGGCATTCATTCTGGGGCACGAGTACATGAGGGCTAAGAGCGGATCAAGCCTTGTTAAGCGACTGGTGGTTGATCTGGGCTACGAGTTCCTTCGAAGGAACTGCAGGGATCGTCGTGCCTATGCTTTTAGCATCCCTCATGCTTCGACGCTCGAGGTTGTGATGCTGTATCACGTTTGAACTCCAATGGCCGATCTGTACAGATCGTGCCATGTAAATTGTAAATTGTAAATGAAAATGTAGTGATGGAGAAGAGTGAGCAGGAGGTGCTCTGTTCTGCCTCGACTATACTTGTACATTTTTAGGTGGTCTGTTTTGACATCTGATACAGGTGCGCATTACTGAAAGAGATTACAAATTCTTGCTGTAGGAGTTTGGTAAAATTGAGATGTATACTGAGGTCAGCCTAATGTCTCATGGTTGTCACTTGAGTCTTCCTTGAGGAGCTTGATGAGAAGAGAGCCAAAAAGGTAATGGAGGGAAAAGGGCATGGCACTGGACATGTTTGGTGCTTTCTAAGATGGAAACTGAGCCCATGTCGGGTGGTTCTGCATTTTTCCTTGTCACTTCTTTGTGGTGGACCGCAGACATCATCTGCAATGTATTGTTGTTGTCCTTATAGTACAACAGTGAGCACGATAAAGAATCCACAATTGCATTCCTTTTCAGTGGAAACTGTAAAGTGTTGGACTGCCACAGAATGTGAAATTTGAATTCTTCGATCGAGATGAGAATGAAGAAATAACAAACATTAGATTTGCTGCTTCTTATCAAGCAGCAAGTCACAACTATTTGAGCACAATTACTATTGAAATGGGAGAGTCAAATCTTATCATCAAAAATTGTACCACATTTGCACTCATGTAATGCATGTCATAGTTCGAGCAAACATTACTAAAATGCAGAGCTTTTTGGCTAGTAGAGACCAATGAAAAATTGTAACAAATGGACTTGGTGCATTTTGTCGATCGTCCCCATTGATACAGCTCCATGGTGGATTTGACATAAAATAGGGATCCCTGGAAGGAGCTGGTAGATTTGTTTTGATGTTGTCAGGACATCTTCTCTAAGACAAAAACAACAAGAAAGCTGCATCACTGGGAGTAAATCGATCTCTAGTAGCTCTCAAATGGAAGGTATTCACTGCCAAGTCCCTTGGATTCCCCATCGTCTTGAAGAAGAGACATCAGAAACAGAAGCAAATATTGCAGATGCTTCTTGACCAAATAAACATCTTCATTGTTACTGTCAGTTCTTGGCCCTTTGAGCAGTCGAATTCGACAAGAGTTTCCTATTCCTAAATTCCTAAGTCGGGCATCAGGTCAAATGAAATGGAGTAGAACCCAAAAAAGAGATGACAAGCCATAGTTCATGCCTCCTCCACGCACGGAGTAATCCACGGCAAGCCTCTATCGAACGTAGCAGCAGTATCAGCAGAGACAGGGAACTTCCCATTCTTATCGGACCACTGCCAAATCTTGGACACAGACAAGCTCTCATCTCTACTCATTGCATTTCCAGTGGTCCTTCTTCCCCTGGTGGAAGAAGCAGTGAGATCCACTCGGAGATTGGCGTCGGCAACCACATACTGGTAAGATCCCAAGGAGAAGCACCTCCTGCCATCCAAATTGCTACTGCTCGTCTCCCCCAGATCTGTGATTTCCGCGGCATCATCTGTATCTCCACAGCTCAATTTCTTGAACTTTCCAAGCCTAACAGAGAGCATTCTTTCCTTGGCTTCTTGAACTTCTTGGAAGTCCTCTTCGTCGGCAGTCGGATCATCGAACCCGAACATGGGGTTCTCGATCGCGACCCCCTGAGAGAATATGAGGCCCCGGCAAAGGGGGCAGGAGGAGTTGGAGAGAAGCCAGGTGTCGATGCAGGCGAGGTGGAAGGCGTGGCCGCAAGCGGGCAGGAGGCGGAGCTTGTCTTCGGGCGCGAACTCGGCGAGGCAGACCGCGCAGTCGAAGGGGTCCTTGGAGCCGAGGATCTCGGCGTAGAGAAAGAGGGGGAGGGCGTCGATGTGGGCCTGGTCGAGTCCGGAGTCGTGGATGTGGAACAGTTGCTGGAGCTGGCGCTGGAGCGTGCCGGGGTCTCCGGGGAGGCGCGTGCGGCGGGTGCGGATGGGCGAGGCGGCGGCGGAGGAAGGGCGCGTGCGGAGGAGGAAGCGAACGAGGAGGTGGAGGAGGCCGGAGAGGAAGAAGATGAGCGCGAGGACGACGATGGCGAAGAGAACCGCGGGGCTGATCCGGGAACTCGAGGAAGAGGGCGACGACGACGACGAAGGGATCAACGAATCCCTCCTCCATGTGCGAAAGCGATGAGAAGAGAGTCCATTGGTGGTGGTCGACGGAGGAGGTGGCAGAACGACCTTCATCACCTTGCTCAGTGATCCGCGACCAAATCCACAGCATCTGAAGCAAGAAAGAGGAACCTTTTCAGGGTCGCACCACAAACCTTGTGGCAGATCACATGCTTGTGGAGCAGGTATCTAGTCTAGGGTTTGGTTCTTCGAGCACGAAAGAGGATTTGATTTAGAAAGAACAAAATGGGTTTCCAAACAATACAATAGTAGCAGCCAGGAAGAAAAGGGGGCGCTTTTCCAGCGGTCTATATAAGACAGGGAAAGTTTGAACTAGGATTTGTGAAGGGGACGTCGTGTCAATGAATTCGGTGCCTCATCTTCCGTTTGTTTTTTACTGATTGTAGCATGGTTGTTAGCTTCCGCATCACAAATAATACGAACGCCTCCCAATGTGTAATATTTAGGTTTAAATTTCCAAGTTTTTAAGGCCATCTCCAACCACAAATTCTATTTTAATACACTTTCAACATTAATTTAGTATCATTTGAACACTAAAAATTTTTTCAATTCCAACCAATAGACACCATTTCCTACACTAAAAGGAATATTCTAATTTTCCATCTTATAATTTATTATTCAACATACATATTAATTTGTTAAATATTTTTATTACGATAATAATTACTATTA
>JBBMJZ010413117.1:16993759-17004507 GCA_037833815.1 Zingiber zerumbet | reverse complement strand
ACTAGGAATGATTTAGAGTAGTGTTCCCTATATCATCTCACTATCGGTTCAACTAACCGATTGATATAGGTGAGAACGCTCTACTCAAGGACGTTACTATACTTAGTTTATTTGGCACCAATACAAGTAAGTATAATAACCAAAAACTAATGCCTTTATATATATACAAGAATATGATACAATGAGTCCATACAATCATCAAATGATTGGCTCTAGGGCTCTAACTAACAAGAAATGCATCACTAATTAATTCACGTTAAGATATAGAATTCAGCACATCAATCCATCCTACTCCTTTGTAGATTCCTGCTTCACCCCTCAAAGTAATCCCCTAAATGTCCGTTTAATGGGGCAACCCTGTCACGACGCCCCGCGGCAATACAATTTAGAGAATTCCTCATTAAGATTCCATAAAAAATACAAACAATTAATCAAGAATAGTAATTAGGCTCAAAACACAACAATCCATACAAGATTGAATTGATACAAAATATAACAATGTCATTGAATCAAGAAGAAGGCAAGAATACAAATACATCACAAATACTCCCTCCATCTTAGAACAATGAGATCTACTCCATAGAATACAAGAAAAGAATCAAAGACAAGAAGATCGTAAACATTCCAATCCAAATTAAGAAGATAGAAAGGAAATGCTTATCTAGGGACGGAAAACGCCTCTTGAATGCTAGGAATTGTGCCCAAGAATTGATCTCCCCAAAGTGAGAGCCTCCCCTTTCAAAGAGGGAGAGACCCCTTTATATAGAAGAAGGCAATTAGGCGCCACATGGCCCAGGACACGGCTGTGTGAGATTCACACGACCGTGCCTGTTCCCTCCTCGGCCAAGGTCACACGGCCGTGTGACTCCCACACGGTCGTGCCATGTTTTGTTCTGACCGACTTGCACGGTCATGCAGATCCACACGGCTTAGTCAATCTTCACCTCTAGAAATGCCACACGGTCGTGTGGCACACACGGCCAGGGCATTCTTCGGCTCTGGAAAGGTTGCACGGTCATGTAATAATACACGGCCAGGGCATTCTTCGGCTCTGGTAAGGCTACACGGCCATGTAACAATACACGGTCATGTACTGGCTGGCTTAAAAAGGTGGCACGACCATGTAAGCTCCACACGGTCAGGGTATTCCCCTTTGCTATTGATGCTGCACGACCCTGTCATCACCACACGACCTAATCTATTTCCCTTTGCATGGTCGTGTGGCACTCATGGCAAGTGTCATTTTTCCGTCATTTGATTGTAGACTTGGCTACGAGCATTAATTCTTCTCTAAGTTCGACTCCTAAAAGTAGAAAATGCACAAGAGCAAATCTCCGAATAAAGAAGAGTAATTATGCTAAAAGTAAAGCAAGGAGTATAAAAGTGCAAAGATAAAGCATGTATAAAATATAAGAATGTGCGTCAAAACATGTTAAATAAGTGTATACAATCTATGTACATCACATAGAAACTTGTGAGAGATGGATTCAAATGCTTCGTCAAGCAACACTTTTATAAGGTGTAGAAGGCACCTTCCATAACATTGAAGGTGCCTCCAATGTGTAAAATTTAGTCCCCAAAAAGTGTTGATCCTTATTGCCGATAAAGTCAAATTTTATCCGATGGAAGGTGTCTTTCATAGCACAAAAGGTGTCTTCCATGAACAGTACTGAAGGTGCCTTCCATCCCATGGAAGGCACCTCGGGTATTGTTCACCCAAGGCAATTTTTTCTCCTTTTTCTCTACAAAATATATTAGTCCAACACAACGAATAATAACCTATAAAATAAAGTTAGCATAATAATGATAAGATTAATTTATGACTTAGACCATGTCCTCCGAACCAGGATCTAGTCAATGTCTCAATTTAAGTTTTTAAAATAGACTTAAATTGGACTGACACCTACTATCTCCTTAATCGAGATATGTCCTCACTTAGTCACTCTCCTCCAGTGACTTACCTTCACTTACTGAGTGTCAAGTTACCTTCTCAATGTCCAATCTAATCCACTAGGTCTTCCTGCTAGAATTACACATCTGGACTTCGCCAACGGGGAATCAAACATCCCGATCTCCAATCAGAATCACACATCTGTGCTTTCTCCTACTAGAATCCCATATTTGGACTTCGTCAATCGGGAATTACACATCCCAACTGGACTTCCTGCCTGGTGTCAGGTCCTCTTGACCCATCAAGTTAGTCAATCTTGCACACTCGATAATAAGGTTAGATCAACAATAAATATAACTTTGTCAAAACTCAGGTTTGATCATTGATAGCAAATGTACCAACATAGCCAACCCTTGGTTCAGCTCTAGAATGGGGGCACGACCGTATGGTTTCACACGATCATCCCTTATTCGTTGCTGGTAGGAGGCACGACCATGCCTTTAGTCACGACCCATCCCTACCTCTTCGCTGGTGTTGGGGCATGGTTGTGCCTATAAGGTACGGCCTGCCCATGGGTTGCGTGGGTGGAGGCACACGGTCGTGCCAAGGGGCACATCCAAATTGCTAGATCTTCATAAGTTGATTCAATATGCCTTTCCACTCCATTTTCACTCCAAATTATGTCAAGTCAACAAAAATAAGAAAAGAGAAGATCTCCGAATAAAATAGAATGGAAGTATGACTTAACAATAAAATAGGGTGTAACAAACATAGATTATATTCATGAAATACAAGTAGATGTGCGTTAAAGAATGCCTAGAAACATACATAACCTACGTACATCACAACCAAACTATAAGTTTGCCTTTGGTGACGGCCTTCCAATTTTCCTTGCGGCTAGATAATAGCTCAAAATGCTACTCCGTGTTCTATTGTGCCGCTAGACAAGGAGAAGGGTTCTCCTTGCCTATTACATGTTGCTACTCCCTCCACTCATCAGTCAACTTTCTATCGCCAGCCTCACAACTTTTAGTAGTAGCTTCTAAAGGGGTTAGACAATATCAAAGGTTGTTTCATTCCTTCCCTTTTGTGCTAGCCAATTAGTTGGTCAAATCTTGATTTGTGTCATCGGGTGGTTTGGTGGCCGGACACCAATCAATCTGTGATCCCTCTCTTGGATTGTTCTGTCTCCCCACTTTGGCTAGTATTGAAGTGGCGACTCGACTTGGGCTTGGAAGTCATCTTGACAAAAGCTCTGTATGGATACAAATAGAGGTGAGGCTCTGAGAGTGTTGATTTGTTGATTCCTATCCGCATCATCTGTCAGGTATACCTAGTATAAATTTAATTCTATAAAATTTTATTTATGGTCATGTATAACATGTTGTATCCTTGTATTCGTGTGGTAGTGTGATGCAATAATTTGATTTTATTATTACTATTTATGTCTTCTATTGTGCATGTTTGTAAAACATGATTTAGCACGCACTCCATCATGCTCCCCAACATAGCCATCCAGCCCCCCTTAATCGCCGATAACCCCTCTTGAAGGGATGTTCTATGCTCCCTCCTCCATATGTACTCTCCATGGTCTCTCTACTAGAAGGGAGCCTCCTCCTCACCCAATGCCGAGAAAAGGGACTTCACATATTTAAGTTGAGAGCTAAAACCCCAACTGTGATGAGCAGCCCACCGGCTGGCCATTCGCCAAAGAAGAAAGTTACATTCTGATAGCCTTAATGCCCCTTAGGATGTGGACCAATAGCCCAAGCATGAGCCCAAGAATGAGCCCAAACCCACTCCCTCAATCCATTATGAAGTGGCTCCACCAAATTAGGGGAAGTTTGAAATTTGAATTTGAAAACTCTCTCTCTTTTCCTCCCTCTCCCATTTGAATTTTGGATTTGAAATTTGAAACTTCCCTCTCCCATGTACAGCTAGCCACAACTCCTACCATGCCTACCTAGGTGACCTCGAAGACTTTATCCATAAGCCTTAACTAGAGCTCCCACATGACTGACCGATCGCTAGTGCTGTCAGTGACCAAGCATTCTGTGCAGTTTTAGCAGAGCTCAACACACTACTTATGAATATTGCTTCATCTCCTTCTAATGAGCACTACAGCTACCACACCACCGCCCATACCCTCTCGTCCCCATTCCTCACCATAGATCCACTAAAGGCCCTAGCCGATCGCTGAGTACAACGCATCTCTCTTGGAGCTTCCCCAGTCACAGAGCTTCGAGTGTTTTCACAAACATAGAATACAAGAATAGAATTAAAGGATTGGATCTCTAAATGTCATGCTCGCAGTTTTCTTTTATAGCAGTTTATTGGTCTATTAATAAGCCATATCGGTATACTAATCCTGGATAAAAATTGATCCCCATAATCTAGTTTATCATAATCTTCAATCTCATCATTATTAAGTTTATCAGTCGACCAATACCTTTTTTGATCTATCGATCTAGGCCACATCATCAATCTAGGTTCAAACTCAAACTTAGTCAACCAAACTCGATCGGTCATCGATCCTTGGGATTGGTCTATTTGGGATTAGTTGATCAAACCTTGGGATCGATTGACTAAATCGGCTTGGGTTTGTGCACTCCGGACTTGGTCTAGCTATGTTTGGTTCACTATAGACTTGGTTTGGCTGCATATGGTTTGTGCCTGTTTACTTCCTAGTCTTGTTTCTAGCTCCAGGTTTCTGTAAGACAAGCATACAAATATAGACACGCTACCTAGCCTGATATTGTAAGTTTACTTGACCTATTAGGCTTCACTTTTGCTTAGAGTTCACTCCACCAAGATTTTTACCATCTAGGGTTCACTCTGTAGGATTTTTCTTTATGAAGAATCCAATCACTTTGACCTTCTTGGTCTTGCTAGTCACTCGATAGACTTTTCACCCTTGCTAGACATCTTATCACCTTGACCTTCTTGAACTTGTCAGTCACTCGGTAGACTTCTTACCCTTACTAGACATCTAGTCACCTTAACCTGCTTGGACTTGTTACTCACTTGGTAGACTTCTCATCCTTATCAGACATCCGGTCATCTTGACTTGCTTGGACTTGCAAGTCACTCAATAGACTTCTCACCCATGCTAGTCATCCAATTAATTTTGATCTGGCTAGACTTCTCACTTTTAAATATTAGATCTTGTTTGGATAATTCTTAGTCAAACCTAGCTAGGCATATATATATTATCAAATATGAAAACTTTGGAGGTTAATTACACCAACACTAGGTACCATAATTGTAGGGGGAGCTACCATTGTAGAATATGAATCAGATAATATTGTTTTATGACATATACAAATAGATTATATAGGTGAGTGTGGGATGCTAAAATTTTATAAAAGAAATTTATTGAAGGATATCATGACATGCAAACTTGATTTCGACAAGTACTTGTTCTTGGAAAACAAAGCAGCATACAATTTAAGATAGTCACATACAAGATAGAGAAAGTTCTTGATTATGTTCATACAAATCTTTAGGGATCAGCCAGTGTATTATCACGTGGAGGGCATATATACTTTATGAATTTCATCGATGATTGATGATTACTCATATAAAGTCTGGGTATACTTCATTTGTCACAAGTCAGAACCTGTTTTAAAATTCAAAATATAAAAAATTAAAGTAGAGAGAGACTAGAAGGAAAGTTAAATACTTGAGATCAAACAATGGTACTAAGTACATAGATTCAAATTTCTAGAAAATTTATTAGTATGGTATCAAGAGACACTTTATAGTTCATAGAATACTACAACAAAATAGTATAGCAGAAAGGATGAATAGAACAATAATCAAGAAAGCTTGATGTCTCAAATTGAATGCAAGGCTTACAAAAAACTTTTGGGCAAAGGCTGTAAACATGGTATATTTCTTGATCAATAAGTCACTGAGGGCAACACTAGATAACAAAGTATAGAAGAAGTGTGGATAGGTAATCTGATTGATTACTCTAGTATGAGAGTATTTGGATGTCCATCCTACGTGCATGTTTATGCTAAAGATAGATCATGGATGCAAAATCTACAAAGTGTATTTTTCTGGGTTATCAAAAAGGTGCAAAAGACTTCAAGCTTTAGCATCTTAAGGCAAAAAAGATGATGATCAATAGAGATGTGATTTTTGATGAAAAAGTCATGTTATAACATACTCCAAAGGAAAATAAATAGTTATTATAAAATTATAGCAACAATAAGGATGTTGTGTAGGTGGAGCTAGAAACTGATTTTGATGATGCTAGCTCAAAGCACATGGAGCATCAGACTATAGTCACAGAAAGCACTAGACATACAATCAAACCATCTACTAGGTATAATTTTGATGACTTAGTTTCTTATGTACTATCATTAGTAGCGAAAATCCTACTACTTTTCAGGAGGTAATCACAACTCAAAGAAGGACAAATGGATGAGTACTATAATAGAGGCGATAAGAGTCTCTCTACAAAAAAATCAAACATGGGATATGGTGGAACTTCTTGAGGGAAAAGGGTTATAGGACGCAAATGGATATACAAGAATAAAGAAGTCATATCAGAAAGTGAGGAAAAAAATTCAAGGCTCGACTAGTAGTAAAGGGTTACTCACATAAAAAGAGAATTGCATATGATGAGATATATTCTTTAGTGGTTAGACATACATCTATCATAGTTGTGTTAGCTTTGGTAGCACATTATATTTTACAATTAGAGCAAATGGATATGAAAATAGCTTTTTTCATAGCAATTTGGAATAATAGATTTATATGTCACAACCAGAAGGATTTAGTTAGCTCGGGAAAGAGCACTTATATTGTAAACTGAAGAAGTCATTTTATGGGCTAAAGTAGTCTCTAAAATAGTGGTACACACATTTTGATTTCTACATGACCAAAATGGTTACAAAATATGTGAGTATGATTGCTACATTTATGTGAACAACCTTAATGATGATTTACTTATCTTCTTGCCACTTTATATGGATGATATGTTGATTGTTGCGATCGAAGACTATGAGTGAGGTCAATAAGTTGAAGAAGTTATTGAGCAAAGAATTTGACATGAAAGATTTATATGCGATAAAAAAGATTCTTGGGATGAATATTTATAGGGATAAAATATCTAGGAAAGTATGGACAACTTAGTAGAGTTAAGTTAAGAAAGTATTGGATAGATTCAACATAGGTAATGCGAAGTCTGTTGGTACATCTCTAGTGCATTATTTTGAATTGTCTTCTGTACAATGCCCAAGGATGGATAATGAGATTCATAATATGTCAAAGGTTCTATATGCTAGTATAGTTGGTCTTTTGATGTATGTTATGATTTGCACAAGACCTAATCTAGTGCATGTTGTTAGTATGATGAGCAAGTTTCTTTTAAATCTAGACTGACAATATTAGAATGTAGTCAAGTAGATTTTTAGATACTTGAGGAATACTACAAATTATAGCATAATGTTTAGTAGACAACAAAGTGATTTTTTAGTTGTAGAATATATAGATGCAAACTATGTAGGAGATTTGGACAACCAAAAGTCTACTATAGGATATGTGTTCACTAAGGTGGGAGAACCTATTTATTGAAAGTCTATGATATAACCTATTGTTGCTATTGGACCCTTGGTGACTGGCTAGAGGGGAGTGAATAGCCCTGCAAAAATAAAACAAAATTCCCTTCTCGCGACTTATAACTTAAACAAACACTTGCATAAATAATTAAATAAACAGAAAGATGAGGCTCACAGGATTTACTTGGTTACAACTGGAAAAGTTGTTAATCCAAGGAAGTTGAAGCGTAATAAAAATCTCCTTCAGGTGGAGAAGCCTCTTACAGTAATGACGTACATAAAATGATAATCTAAACTAAACAAGAGAAGCACACAAGTGTTGAATATCAAATTGCTTGTTATTGTTAAGCTTATGGACGAAGGCTGTATTTATAGCCTTGGTCAGGGGGCCTAGAAGGGTTCCAAGTTCCTGGAGTGTGATAAAAACTTATCCCCTATGCAACGGTCAAAATTCACATCATTGTGGATAAAAACAGGGTTTTGAGTGCTCGGAATGTTCCGAGCCCCCCCAGTCCGGGCACCTCGGGTGGAAAAAGCCAACATTGTTGACTTTTTCCGTCCGGGTCTTCTACTCCGGTTCCGTTCTCCTCGGTTCGGGTCTTCCACTCCTGTTCCGCTTGCTTGGGTGATTTAGGCCATCCGGAATAGGGCTAACTCGAACAGAACTTCCGGCCTTCTCGAGCAGGCTTCTACTCCAGCTTCTCGTCTCTTGGAATCGTCACGTGCTTCTTTCTCATCAGCTAGTGTACTCATCCATAACTCTTCATCCCTCAAATGCACCGAGCCCATCAACTCTCTCCCGTGCCGACATTCTCGCTAGTTGTGTCTCTTACTCCTCGAGCAATCTTCCACTCCGACTTCTCGTCCCTCGGAAACACCACACGCTCCCTTCTTATCCGCTAGTGTACTCTTCCGTAGCATCTCGTCCCTCAGATGCACCGAGCCCGCCGACTCTTTCCCGTGCCGTCCTTCTCGCTAGCTGTGTCTTCTGCTCGACTTCTTGTGCTCCTAAGCTCTGTACACTCCTTAGGACCTAACTTAACTTGTTTGATCACATAAAAATAACCTTGGGGTTCCAACAATCTCCCTCTTTTTGATGTGAGCAATCCAAGTTAAGCTAGGGCAAACCAACATAATGTAAAAATAAATAATATTGCAATAACGTGCAAAAGATAAAAATTTTAACGCTACCTCCCCCTAGACTTAATATTTTCCTTCTCCCCCTTTGATCACATAAAAATGGGGTACCAGGAAAAATCTAAGGGTAATAATGATAAACACAAAATTTTGAAAATTTTATCAATTTTGAAAACTTTGAAAAGTTTTAAAATTATTTTGATATAAAAATTTACAATAATTTTAGATACCCAAAAAAATTAAGCAAAAAAAATTCTTAAGTTTAAACAATAATTCTAAGTTAAACGACTTTACAAAAAGATTTGAGAGATTTCCAAAAAAAATTGAATAATTTTTTTAAAGAAAAAAATATTTTTAAGAAATTTTTCTAAGTTTTAGTAAAAAATATTTTTGACAATTTGAAAAAAAAAATGAGTAACCCTTTTAAATTATTATTTAATTTTAATTTAATATTTTATCAGTTAGTCAATTAAACTTTTTATTTCAATACTTAACTTTCAGGCTGTAGAGAGACACTATTCCTTCTTAATTATTGGAGCAACAACCATTTTCTAGACAAAACCTTATAAAGAAATTAAACATTTAATTTTCTCACTAAAAGCACTAAGTCTAATTTAAAGTTTAAGTTAGACAAGACTTCAGAACCCAATATAAGTTTCAGCCAATTGGATTAATTAAGAACTTTTTAGGAACATATTTTTTAAAATTTTCCTAATTTGTCCTTTATGATATTTAAAATACCAGTTCAGGTTATATTTTCTAACACTTGTAGTATATGTGCATGTATGATTTTTCAAGTTATCTATTTGTATTTTCAAACTATCATTTTCTAATTTTACTTTGTCAAACTCTTCTAATGGGAAAGATTTAGCTAGAATTAATTTTCTATTTTTAATCTATTTTTCTAATTTACATCAATCTTTAGTTAATAATTTAACAAACTTAAATAATTTATCAAGAGGAAGAGATCGTACCTGACTTATCTTGTCGATCTCGATATCCGTGGCTCCCCCTGAACTACTACTTTCTTCCAACGTAGCTCCCCCTTCATTGATGCTCTCGATGCTCATTTCAAATGAGCTTGAATCGTAGTCTTCGTCTTAATGACTTGCCATTAATGTAAGTCCTGATAATGCCTCGACTTCCGATTTAGACGACATATCATCCCACGTCACTTTTAGTGTCTTGAACTTGTTCTTTTGGATAGGCTTCTTTCCTTTGTTCTTATCCTTGTTCCTTAGCTTGGGGCAGTTGTCCTTGATGTGTCCTTTTTCATTGCAGTTGTAGTATCTGATCGTTCTTTTCTTTGTACCCTACGGATGGTTAGTTTTACTTGATTTAAATAACTTTTTAAAATGCCTTACCATCATTACCATTTCCTCGTCGTTGAGAGAAGATTCTGACTCATGTTCATCTCTAGTTAACTTGAGGGCGATGTTGTGCTTCGGCTCCTTCGTACCTGCACATCTTGATTCATGCACTTCAAATGTTGAAAATAATTCTTCCAAGGTAATTGATTCTAAGTCGTTAGAGATATAAAAGGCATCTACTAGCGATGTCCATTTCGTATTCCTAGGGAATGCATTGAGTGCGTACCTTAGTGAATCTCAATTACTTACCTTTTTCTCCAAGATTCAAAAGTCTGGTGATGAGCTCCTTAATTCTCAAGTGAAGATGTGTAATCGTTTCACGTTCTTCAAATCGCAGGTTGGTCAGCTGGTTGCGAAGTAAGTCCCGTCTCACGAGCTTGGCTTCGGACGTCCCTTCGTGTAGCTTAAGAAACTTCTCCCAAAGCTTCTTTGCTGAGTCATAGTTTCCGATCTAGTTGACTTCCTGTAGCGGAAGGACGCTCAGCAGATAGAACTCTGCTTTGTCGTTTGCCACGTAGTCGACCTACTCCTTTTTCGTCCACTGGTATTTTTCTTTGCCTTTCGGTGCTATAAAACCGAACTCCATTATTAAAAGTATATCTAAATCAGTTTTGAAAAATATCTACATTTTCTTTTTCCAGCTAGTAAACTCCCCCTCGAACTTTGGTGGATATATGCTCGGTCTGGCCATTGATTTGGTGCTTTGTTCGATGGTTAGTCCTCTTGAAGTGTCCTAGCTCTAATACCACTTGATGGACCCTTGTTGGTCGGCTAGAGAGG
>JBBMJZ010413117.1:16950318-16965586 GCA_037833815.1 Zingiber zerumbet | reverse complement strand
TTTATTCCGCTGCATATCATCATTATGAAGCAAACAACGAGCGCGACGAGCTATTCATCCCCCCCTCTAGCTACCAATCGACCCTAACACGGTCAACTGAACCTTAGGATAGGTCGACCGAATCGAGGATATACAAAGATTCAGTCAAGCCGGGTTGATCGGATCAGATGAGGCGAAGATCATCAGCTGATTGGTCGACCGAATGGTGAGATCGGCCGACCGAACGAATGCTCTATCCGAAGAGGCTACATCTGAACAGAAGGCGGGGTGGGTTTAGCAGGTTCGATCGACCGAACCAGGGGATCGGTCGACCGATTCGGGTTGAGTCAAAACTTGATCCCAAGATCAGAGGATCTTGATCAGGTTTGAAGAGGCTATAAAAAGGGGTCGAGGTTAGCACTTCAACTCACTGAAAATTAGACTACTTGCGCTCCTGTGTGCTACTCCGAAATGCTTCAACAACGCTAAGTGTCTTTAAACTCGGTCGGGTTTTGCCCAGTCGAGCTCATATAAGCATACTTGTGCTTGCTCAGCCTTTACTTGGCTGGTAATACACTAAATGCTATATAACACTAAGTGCCTTTAAACTCGGTCATGCTTTGCCCAGCCGAGCGCATATAAGCACACTTGTGCTCGCTCAGCCTTCATTCGGCCGGTAGTATACTAAAATCTATATAAGGCTAAGTGCCTTTAAACTCGGTCGGGCATTGGTCAGCTGAGCACATATAAGCACATTTATGCTCGCTCAGTTTTCACTCGACCGATAATCCACTAAAAGCTATAAAAACCTAAGTGCCTTTAAGCTCGGTCAGGCTCTGCCCAGCCGAGCGCATATAAACACACTTATGCTCGCTCAGCCTTCACTCGGCCGGCAATACACCAAAAGCTATATAAGGCTAAGTGTCTTTAAGCTCGATCGGGCTCTGCCCGGCCAAACGCATATAAGCACACTTATGCTCGCTCAGTCTTCACTCGGCTGGTAATACACTAAAAGCTATATAAGGCTAAGTGCCTTTAAACTCGGTCTGGCTCTGCTTGGCCGAGCGCATATAAGCACACTTGTGCTCGCTCAATCTTCACTCGACCGGTAGTACACTAAAAGTTATATACGGCTAAGTGCCTTTAACCTCGGTAGAGCTCTACCCGTCCGAGCGCATATAAGCACACTTATGCGCTTAGTCTTCACTCAGCTGGTAATACACTAAAAGCTATATAAGGCTAAGTATCTTTACGCTCGGTCGTGCTCTGCCCGGCCATGCACATATAAGTACACTTGTGCTCGCTCAGCCTTCACTCGGCCTGTAGTATACTAAAAGCTATATAACACTAAGTGTCTTTAAGCTCGGTTGGGCTCTGCCCGACCGAGTGCATATAAGCACACTTTTGTTCGCTCAGCCTTCACTTGAACGGTATTATACTATAAGCTATATAAACCTGAGTACCTTTAAACTCGATCGAGCTTTGCCCAGCCGAGCGCATTCAGAGATCTCTTTATTCGGTCGGCGTTTGCCCTACTGATCATATATTCGACCAACTATGAGCACCCCCTCCTTCTCATCTTTAACCTTCATTTCAAGGAGCCGACTTATTATAACTCATATCACTATATATCTGATACAATGATAAGGAGGGGCTTATACAAGAGCAGCTCAAAGCAGTAAGGACTAGTTGACATGGAGATTACAGTTAAATGGTCAAAGTTACAGGATCAGTTGGACTACGAGATTATAGATTATGGATTAGGCAAGGTTGGTCGAGAGGGCCTTCAGCGTCGGTCGGACATGAAAGGCCGACTAGACCATCTGAACGGTCGTCCTCCGCAACTTATAGCTGAGATTAAGAGCCAAAACCAAGTTACCCAATCCACTATCCTGGTTGATTGGACCTACAGTCCGATCAGACACATTGCGCCTCTTCGACAGCATGAAAGTCGAGTGAAGAACAAGTTAGTAGTTTTACTCTATATGACTGAGCTAGTGATATACAGGCCAAGTGCTTGCCGATTGACCCATCATTAACAAAACTTCGATACCTATCATACCGTACCCTTTTAGAAGTTTGAGTAGGAAAGTACAGAGAATATCCCCCAAACAAATTATCATTTAAAAGCTTCCAGCCTATCAACTCATAGTGATTTGCTAGCTTATTTAAGGAAAGGTGTTAGAGGCACTTTATGGCCTGTCTTTTCTTGGGGAAACTTTGGAAAATGTGTTAATACTTTAAGATGCATGCATAACGCAACAATGACACTATAAAAGATGTCTCTATCTACAGGCGGAGGTTTGTGATGCTTCTTATTTACACACATCATTCACTACAGTTCATGATTTTTCTTCTCTGAGACTGAACACTGACTTGCACGTCAAAGGGACAATGTTGGGGCCTCTTCCCTGGCCCCGCACTAACGCTCCTTGTGTTGCAGAGCAGCATGGAGTCTTCATCGAGTCAACAGCAGAGCCACGCCCCAGCTCACTGCCTTCACTAATTTCGGACAGGATCAATATATATCTTAGATGCCTCCTGTGTGCCCCCGGTATGAGAGACAGATGGGATAGAATATAGTATTTAAGTTAAAGAAATAAAAAAATATATTAGGTGCTTACAGGGTGTGCGGTATAAGATTGAGTCAACAGTAGAGTCACATCCCAGCTCACTGCCTTCACTGGTTTCGGACATAATCAATATATATCTTGGACGCCTCATGTGTGCCCTTGGTATGAGAGACAGATGGTATAGAATATAGTATTTAAGTTAAAGAAATAAAAATATATATTAGGTGCTTACAAGGTGTGCGGTATAAGATGTACAACATAAATGGAATCATATATATAGAGAGGGATTTGAAATGTTGCGGACCGGCCATGCACGATTTTGTTGTGCTACTGAGTGAGACGGGGTACTCAGAAGCCACTTGGGCACTCGAGTGGGCACTCAATCGGGGCGCCCGAATCACTTCCGAGTGCCCCGCCTCACTTAGTCGCACACGACTGGCTCACATCATAGAAACTCTCATGATTAGGTCATTAAATTTCTATTAAAAGGTCATATGTTAACCTTGGACACCTCACACGATCAGCCCTGCAGCCATCTATAGAAAGGTAAATTAGGAAATCGAGCAAAGCATCACATGGGAGAGTATTTCCATTGGCTTCATCAAGAATCTGGCGCCAGGCAAGATAACGATTATCCTACAGGCTGACGAGAAGATGGAATTGAGGAGAAAACAAGAAGAAAATTACTAAAAATAAAGAGAAAACTACCGTTCTCAGATTTAACAAAAAAAATTATTAAAAGTAGAGGATCATCCCTCAACAACTAAATATATATTTATATAGAATCTAAGACACAAATAAAGGAAAGAAATACTAATATATGAATTCCAATTACTGTCTTATACCAAATCCTAAAATGACTCAAAATATAAAAAATAAAAATAGATAAAAATTATCAAAAAAACACCTAAAATATCTTCAATACCAAAAAATAAAAATTATCAAATAATAATAATAATAATAATAATAATAATAATATGTGAATCTTCCTACATTAGTCATCTCGGGTTGAAAAAACTCGTCCTTAAATTTAAAATAATTTCAAATGATAGCCGAGCAAAAAGATCATTTGATATTAAATTTACAAAATTAGCTAGTCGCTACTAAATTAACTTTAAATCCTCATCAATCCGTAACAAGCATGACATTGCAGATGTTGTTCTTGTAAAAATCATCACCACTAAGATGTGTGTCCTCCAATGTCAAAATATATTTTCGTCGACAAATTTTTCTTTATAGACACCACCTCCAACTTCAAAAAACTGAGGGGGCAATTGGTTCTTTCTATGGAATAGGAATCGGAATGAGAATCATAGTATTATGGAATGAGAATGAGTATGAGCATGAATATCACTTTTAAAAGCAATGTTTTGTTAGTTGAATATTTTCTATCGGAATAAATCAAAGTTTCCTTTTTTACCCTTATAACAAAATAAGAGAAAAAATTAGATGTGAGAGAAAGTTGAATGTGAGAGAAAAATATAATGAGAGAGAAAATATAATAGAAAATAATGAAGAGAGAGAAAGTGTGATAAGAGAAAATAAGGAAAGAGAATGTGATGGGAGAGAGCATGATAAGAGAAGATGAGAGAGAAAATATGATGGGAGATGATGAAGAGAGAAAAAATATAATGAAAAAAAAATGAGAAGAGAGAGTGTGATGGGAGAGATTGAGGAAAAAGAAAATATGATGAGAGAGAAAGTATAATAAAAAAAAAGGAAAGCAAATGTGATGAGAGAGATTGAGGAGAGAAAAATTATGATGAGGGAGAAAGTATGTTGAGAAAAAAAGGGGAGAGAGTGTGATGGGAGAGATTGATGAGAGAGAAAGTGTGATAAGAAAAAAAGAGAAAAGAGAGTGTGATGGGAGAGATTGAGGAGAGTGAAAATATGATGAGAGAGAAAGTGTGATGAGAAAAAAAAGAAACGGAGTGTCATGGAAGATATTAAGGAAAGAGAAAGTGTGATGAGAGAGAAACTATAATGAGAAAAAAAAGGAAAGAAAGTGTGATGAGAGAGATCGAAGAGAGAAAAAGTGTGTGATAAAATGAGGAGAGAGAAAATTTGACGAGAGAGAACAAGGAGAGAGAAAGTGATATGAAAGAAAAATTAGACAAATATATTTTGATATTTGATATTAAGGGAAAAAATTTTAGTTTTGAATCAAGAGTATTTTTGGAATAAGAGAATATTTGATTGTTGAAAATAGGGTGAAGAGGGGGAGACATGGGAATGAGTCATTACCCAATTATAAGGATTCATTCCCTTATTTGTATTTACATTCTTTTAATCCAAACATCAACAATGACAATCAATGATTGCTATTCCTATTCCCCACTCTTCTTTCTCTAGACTAAACGTCCACTGCTGAAACATCAAAGTTCTCACCTCTCGTGACTCCATCCACAACGTGACATCCTCTCAGAAACATCCAGGTACGCCTCCACTCCATGGGCGCGTACCCTTGAATTGTTCGTCGACGAGTCCCATTCCTAAACCCAAATTGAGCACTCTCACTCCGCCAGATTACGGAGATCCATCATTGCCCCTGCTGCTGTTGTAATGCCCATCAACATCAGATTGGAAGAAGGCGCCCTTGTGATTATATTTCTGCATAAAGCTCCACTTCTGCTTTGGCACAAGAAGTTGCTTCGGATTCTTCCTCTCCCATTCCGTCCTCTCTTCCTCAGTCATATTGCTATCCTTCTCGATCTCTTCCTCTTCTTCCATCAACGCCATGTTCTCCACCAATTCCATCCTTGGATCCCTCGGCTCCCGATCAATGCAGCTCAAAGTCACGACTTCTTGTTCCCCAACGTCGGCGAACGATGCAATTTCGTCGGCGTTCAAGGCCTCCACGAGCCAGTTTAGCATTTCAATTTTATCCTCCACC
Organism: Zingiber zerumbet; assembly: GCA_037833815.1. NCBI lineage: Eukaryota > Viridiplantae > Streptophyta > Magnoliopsida > Zingiberales > Zingiberaceae > Zingiber > Zingiber zerumbet. The sequence goes on along the minus strand of JBBMJZ010413117.1, from coordinate 16,960,141 downwards.
TCTGGCTCCACCATGCCTAACACCTGTAGCGGCGGTTCCACCGTCCTCGCCTTCTCCCTCTCGACTCTGTTGCGCACGAGCACTAACTCCATCTCCGCCAACCACACGAGCTCCGTGGCCTGCTCGATGCTAGTCGCACCTCCTCCATCCGCCGCCGGACAGCACTTCATGCATGAGTAGGCTCGCCTCCAACTCCCTGTTGTCGCGATCCTACCGGCTGAACTGCTCCCGCAACTTGGCCGCACGCTGGCGGAGGAACCCTTCCTGGTCCATCTTCTTGCGACTTTGATCCGATTCAGCACCGCAATGATCCGCTCCGCCATGCGTGCGGTCTCCGTAGGTGAAGGCCACACCTTTGGCGCCATATATATAACCATTAAAATTAATATCCGTCGCTTAACGATAAAATTTAATAGTGATAGTTAAATTTAACGGTGAAATTTAATATCCGTTATTAAATCTAACGATATAATTAAATATCCACTATTAATTTTTTAAATATTAAAAAAATGATAATATTATCATACAAAAATATTTTAGAAAATATTTTTTACAAGACAAATAGAATCATTATAACTTATATCTTTTACTTCAATCTAAATTCATAAAAACTCATTTGTTAGACAAATCTATAGAAATATGATAGGTACTAAAATTATATTAGAATGCAAATTATCATAAGATACAAGTTGAGTAGAACCACATAACTTATGGGATGGAACAAACACATCAAATAGATAACTAAAACTTTGTGTTGAAATCACATCAAATTCTAAGATAACCATGAAAGTAAATTTAATGGTAATTCTAAAAAAGGTAGATCCGTTATCTTAGTGGCCCTCCTAGTGCCGGCCCCACGGATATGGAGGGAGGTTCATGTAGGTACACAGGCCATAGGTACATGACGGGGTAAATCTCAGGTCGTTAGTTCCTGATAATCACCCCTGGTCATTACATCAGAGATACCATGCATCCACCATCCGCGCTACGTCCTGGGGGGCTTTAATGGTAACTCTAAAGTTAATTCTTTGGATTGTTGAGGACAATGATACTGCGAGATGTACCAACAACAATAATGACCTCGAAGTATTTATAAGTTGAACCTTGTAAAACACGAGAGCACTAGAGAGTTCGTTAGCAGTATAAAATTCAATAGTATGAAAAAAAACTAATCTAACCACATTAATCCAAAATATTAAGTGGGTAGTATGTAAATAATAATAATAATAATAATAATAATAATAAGCCTGGAAGGTTGAGTAGCTAAAGTCAAGTTCTATAAATCCTTTGATGTTTCTTCTTAAGTTTTGCAAAAGAAAACTATATCTGAAATGAATAGAAAATTAAAATCTAAAAAAACACTAATATAATATTAGGAGCAAATAATTAGTCCATGCTCAGAGGTCTTCATCGCCATTGATTGCCTGATAAAATAAAGCATATGGTAATTCTTGATAGTATTTTGTGATTATGTGCCAAGAGAAGAATAAAAGGAAATCAATGTGCAATTATAATTTACAGAGTATCTATTAAAATTTTGAATTTTAAGAATAAAAAGGAAATTAAAATAGACTCTATACGAAACACATACCTAATTTGTCAAGTGAAAAATAGAAAATAGATAAACCAAGTACAGGAAGAATACCTTCAGCACTATTCTTGAATCAAACCAATCATCACCAGAAACCTTTAAGTTGTCAAGATCAACAATACTAGATATGAATTTGAAACGAGAAAGAAAGTTTGCCGCCTACAAGTTGAGAAGCAAAATTAATTAAACAAATTGCTAGCTAACAAAAAAACTAATTAAAGTTAAAATTACTTTGATCGGGGCACGGATCCTCTGGTCTAGAATTCCTAGACCAATCCTAGTCCCCTGCCCATTCATTGGTTGGATGGGTTGGATCTCATCTGTTTATCAGGTGAGGTCCAACCCACCCAATCAATGAATGAACATGATTTCTTCTGATCTAAAAAATTTTGGACTAGAAGATCTGGTCTCCTTTGATCATGATTTTACTTTCTTAAATGTAGGTTCAAATAAAAAAACATGAAGTTAGGTTAGATACAGAAAGTCGAAAAAGGAAAGCTGAAATACTACTATTCCTTTTATACTTTTTTAATAAAACTTGTTGTTCCTGGTAGAAAAGGTGATGGATGTATACCGATATAGCAGATTAGATGTTGCCTTCAGGGCAAAAGCTAGGACTATGGTACATTAATCCCAATAGCATTGTTAAAAAACTGTTAAAGCATAGTTTGGTAGTTAGATATATATGATTTGAACTACAAGACATAAAATATCTAATCAGGCAAATGATTACTTGAATTGTCGCTCCAGCTACAGTTTCCAGATGAAGAACTTTCATGCCATCAACTTTCTAAATAAAAGTTGAAAAAAATTTAATTAGCATATATTACTCAAAAAGTAAAAATCATTTTATGATCCATATATACATACACATATTATTAAATTGTGATCTACGATTCTTAAAAGTATAATATTCATAAATTATAGAATCTGAATCAATACTTAAAACAAACTCTCTCTTAATATGGATAATCATATAATCTATCAGAAAATTCTCTCATATTCTATTACGAAGAACTGTTTTAATATGCTTTTATAGTCGAAAATGCATGCTTTGTAGTTGTTGTAGAAATATACAAAGTTAAAACTAGACGAGTCAACTTATTGATCAAATTATAGTATTGTAATATTTTTTTATTTTAAATAACCCTTGGCGTACAATTCTGAGATAGTGGATATTTTTTTAAAAAAATTCATGACAAACCACATCGAACTGATAATACTGTAGTTAACACCTCAAATTATGCATTTCCTATTCAGTGAAGTCCTCGGGATAATACTTCTCGGTGAGACTACAAATCTTATCAATGTTAAACCAATTAAAATTATCTTTTGGATCTAAAGCAGAGCTAAGCATAAGAAGTTCTACTATGTCAACTGTGATGGTAGAGTTTAACTCTTTCAATTGAAAATCTATTGTAGCATTAAATATATCATAATGAAAGTGATGCTCAACTGTGATGGTATCCTTTTATTCGCATGAACAACTAGAATGCTTATAATGAGCATTCATCTTCGTTATATCAATATCCAATCTTGTGTAAAATGATTTGACATATGAAATAAGAATATTAAAATCATCATTTCACAATGTCAGAAGAAGTGATTTAGTTGTAGAGATCAAATCAATTGCATTTATGATATCAAAAAAAATTTGTTGCAAGACACGACAAAGTCAATCTGTTACCCCATAATTTTATCCATCAAATACAAAATAAAACTGAAATCCAAAGACTTTATCACTATTAAGGAATCACCAGTTTCCCCACGCATCGAAGTAGAGGAACCATCAGTGATAATGTTTTCAAGCACATTAATAGTTACATTATACTTATTTATTAAGTCATAAATAGATTCAAAGTGGGAGTTCCAATGAGCAATTTCTACTTGATGCAAAGTACCAATCTGATTAGCTCCTTGCCCAATCTTGCATTCACCAACAACATAACGTGCAATTTTATTAACTTGAGCTGATTGTAACTCGGCATTGAGTTTGGCAAAAGATGTAGTAAGATCAACAATAGTTGTCATATTCGAAAAGAAAAACCATATAGAGATCTCATTTTCAACCGCTGCAACTAACGCTAGTTGGAGTTGGTGGGCAAAGCAATACACATAATATGCATAGGGGCAATCATTAAGAATAAAGCTTGTAATCCATTAAAAGCACCCGACATGTTGTTGGCACCATCATACCCTTGATTTCGCATATTATGTATTTCTAGATTATATCTAGTGATGACATCACATATTTCTTTCCTAAGTGTTGTAGTTGTGGTGTTATGAACATGCACAATTTAGAAAAAAATGCTCCCGTAAAAAACCATAGATATCAATAAATCTCAAAATTATAGTCATATGTTTTTTGTTATATACATCCTTCGCTTTATCCACCAAAATACAAAACTTAGAATCTCCAATTTCATCACAGATTTTATTTTTGACGACTCTGTTACCAATAATATGTAAAATTTCTTTTTAAAATTTTGGTGAGGTATACTTTGCATTTTCCCGAAGCTTTTCTAAGATAACATCGCCAATACTAGCATTCCATTTTCCCAAAAGCTTTAGCATCTCAATGAAATTATCATGATTTTGGGAATCTAAAGCTTTATCATGACCTTTCAATACATATGCTTGCAAACTAAGCCAACGGACACTCTCAATTGTTGATGCAAGCCTTAATCGATTCTTTTGAATCTGTTCAGAAAGTTCTTGATTCATAACTTTATCTATATGTTGAGTTACATTCATCACATCAACAACATATTTTACAGATTTATTATGCACCGAGTTAGAACTTCCCATGTGAGAAAAAAGTACACTTGACTTCATCATTAACGTGTTTCCAACTTTTAAACCCTCAACCCTAAATCCAAATTGTTATGCTTCACTTAATTCAAAAAGATAACATGGAAAACAAAATACTGCATCCTTTGAAGAAGAGTACTCTACCCTAAAATTTTTTTAAACCATGTATATTGAAATCAACGATGTTGATTTCCTTATTCAGACTATGGGTACTCCTGCAATTTAGGTTGATATGAACCCATTTTAATATAAGCTCATCTAATTTTATCACGATAATTCATAGGATGTCGCCACATTAAATACGCAATCAAGGATCTCGTTCAAGTGAAGTTTTATCCAACTCAACTCTTTGAGATTTAGAAGCAAGTTCGAACTCCTCATTAAGGATGGATGTATTAGTCTCAGTCATCTCGGATGATGAAGGATTATCCATTCTTGGCGTAAAGAAATAATAGAATATTTTCCCCCTTTTTCTCTTTTGATTTGACATTAAAATAATCTAACAAAAATAAACATTGATATGATTAGCTTAGAATCTCATAAATCTTAAAGAACAATTTCTAATACAATTTTTTTGTATAAATCTCACTTCCCTTATATAGATTCAACAACAATAGTAGTCACTAAAAATCCAATATTATTTATTAAATTAAAAAGTACCAAAAATACTTATGATTATATTGTGTTCTTTAATATTCCACATAAGAACAATTTAAATATATAAAAAAATTCCAAACCTGGATGGATGAGGGTGTTGCGATTTGGTGTAGACAAAGAAATAATCTGATAAAGGAAGCAATTGGTGGCTTCTCCCTTGTCAAGCTTGAATCCTCTGTTTAACAAATTTAAAAGATACCAGGATCATTAGGTTTTGTTTGTCTTGACCACCAAATCAACAAATCTTGATATCAATTCATGGAGGAAAAAACAAGAAATTCTAAACTAGAATAAGAAAGTATAGATGTAGCAAATACAATGCAACACATAGAAAATGACCTAAAATAGTAACAAAATTTGAATTTTTCTTCAAGAAAATTTCTACCTAGCCGGTAGAGGAGTTCAGAGTAAGCGGGGCTTTTGGGTTTAATGGTGGAAATAACTTACTCCTATTCCACGGTTGTCCGTAAGGTGGACAATCACTCAATCCTTTGGTGGATTAGCCCCCGGCAAACTCCGGCTATCTCAAGTCTCCTTATGAGTGGAGAAACCTCATCACAACTCCAACTAAGATCTCTTGGACACAAGGAACACCTTGAGCACGTAGTGACTACTAATTATGGTTAACCATCTTTAATTTCGTCAATTTTGGTTAGTCATCCCTAGCTCCCTTATATAGAGATTGGAAGAAACAACCTTGTTATTTTTACCATTGCCAGTCGACTGGTCCTTGCACCAATCGACTGGTGCCAGGCTAACGACACTTTAAAGGCACTTTACCAGTCGACTGGTCCTTACACCAGTCGACTGGTTTCTGTCATTTGGGCACAGAAACTTTCTGTGCTCTGCCCCAGTCGACTGATCCCAGTACCAGTCAACTAGTAAAATCCTAAAGTCTACTTCCGAGTACATTGCTCTCACACTTGAACCCTCACAACTCACTTGACTCTTCATCGTAGCCTTTAACTCTTGCCTTCAAGCCTACTTCCTTTGGCTCTTGTCCCTCAGATACATTCGCGGCTCGTCCCCAATATCATCATTTGCATATGCCTCGAAGTTGCCTCCCTCGACCCTTGTCCTTGTTGCCATGTCCACAGTCCCTCGAATGCTCCATCCTTCACCGGACCCGAAGCTATTAAGCTGAGTCATAGGTGTATCACGTAAACCTACACACTCATATACACATATCAAATACAAAGGTAAACCTAACTTAAACCCTTTGCCCAAACATCAAAACACATGGTCGCACAGACCATTGGGATTGCTCCAATAATCTCCCCCTTTTTGATGTTTGACAATATGTTTAAGTTAGGAAAAATATAATAGCAAAAATAACAAATGAACTTACATTGCCAGGGTTATATGCTTGGACTTATACCGCTGAATGGACTTACGTTGTCAATGCTACACACTTGGACTTATACCACCGAAATGGACTTACGTTATTAAGGTTGCACATTTGGACTTACACCATCGTGCCAAAAATCCAAACATACATTGGAACATTTCACAAGACTCCCCCTACACCTAAGCTCCCTATGAGTTAGGAATTTTACGATAGGGATATTTAAGAATCTATCACAAGACTCCCCCTACATGTAAAGACATTTAAGGTTTTCCCAATTAAACATTGCTTCTCTCCCTTTACCTAACATTAAAAAGCTTCCAACAATATTTAATTGTCAAAAATTATCATTTAAACTGGCCCTAAACTCATGTATTTATCCCCCAAGGATCTTATACACATATGAGAGTTGACCCGATCAAAATCAATGTTGAAAACAGCTTCAGACTGGTATCAATCAACTGCCCTAAACAGTCTGCCCTCATCGAAATAAACTCACAGAAGCATTCTGTGGTTGAAAAACATTGTTACCAGTCGACTGGTACCCTGATTTCAGCCCAATCAACATTTTTGACCCAATTTTAGAAATGCACCAATAATTTCACAAACATCTAAAAATTCTCAAATTTCATGGAGATGTCTGTTTTACCCATGTCTACTTGGAAAAAATATATTCAAAAATATATCTATCACCAATCCCAAGATTGACATAAAATCTAAAACTACCTAAATGGTTCAATTGAATCTTGACATAAAGTCCTAGTTTTGACTTCCTCTTGATGTATTTACTCATACTAACCCTCAATGCATCCCTAGCATTGGTTTATATCTATACATCCTAAACCAATTTATATACAATATGAACCCAATTCATATTCCCATGCATGAAACACATCCCAATTGTGTCAATTCCCTATGTTTGAGACTTAAGTCTATCTCTAAACTACTTGGCACATTTCATGATCCATCTAGAATCCCAAGTAATACCCACATGAGATTTATTGGTCATGAGTCCCAAATTGACTCTTTGAACTCCTCCTAGAGCTCTTAACCTTATCCACCTCTCTAGATGATTCATCTATTGTGACTAAACTACAATGATGCTCCTTAGAAGATTTACTTATCTTCTTAACCTTTGACACTTCATCATTGTCATAATTATATGCAACCCTAACATATTTCTTCTTGTTGGACTTGGATGACTCTCCCTTGCCCTTGTCATTTGCCACCCTAGTATATGATTTCTCTTTGGCCTTGGAGGAACTAGATCGGTATCCCAAACCCGATCTATCACTGTTGGGTCTTTGGCTACCCAACACCATACTTAATCCCTTAAATCCAACATTGAATCTCTTAAGAAATTTTTCTAACTTATCAAGTTTTGCCTTCAAAGCTTGATTTTCCATTTCTAGGTTCCTAAACCTAGAGTTAACATGTCCACCTTGAACATTCCTAGACCTACCCTTCCTAGGTATATGTCTTTCCTTCTTGGGATTAATACCTTGGTTCTCCATTACCTTCTTCTTCTTAGGTAATGAGAATCTAACATGTCTAGGTTTATCATACATAGGTACCTTAGAGTTATTTCTAACATTTGTCCTCCTCCTATCATGATATCTAAAATCAAAATTATTTTTATTTCTAACATGTGTCCTTCTCCATTACCTTATTTTAATTGTATTTTTCATTTTCTCCTAATACTTGATCTTGATTTTGTTATGTTTGTCTTATGAATGCTGCAAGTGTTCCCACTATGACGATGCTAGACCTTTGAGTTTGAAGACAACTAACTTTACCTTCATCTAATCTGGAACTTGCTTATAGTTGAATATTCACTCCACTTGGTTAATCTAAACAAAAAATTTTCTGTCTGTGACATATCAGAAAATTCAGATAGAACAACTACAAGTCTAAGGTCTCCATGTCGATCTTCTCTCGACTACATGCCTCACGATCTTCACGAATTCGTGTCACCGCCACTAGATGCTGGGTTAAATCTGCAACTTATCTCTGTCAATCACTTCGGGTTAAATCTATAATTTTCCTCTGTAAATCCTCAATTTTCAACCATATTTCACTATACTCAACTTCCTCCATCGGAACCTGCCTACCGCAACCATTATGACCTTCCATTGGATCTGACGTTCGACTTCCTCAAATTGAAACCTGTCAACTCTAATATCAACTGACGATAGACATGATAGTGATTATCCTATAAGTTAATAAAAAGATAGAATTGAGAAGAAGGTTAGAAGAAAAATCACCAAAAACTAAGAGAAAACCATCATTCTCTATGTTTTACCAAAAAAATTATTAAGAGTAGAAGATTATCCCTTAAATAGTTAAACTCCAATTATTTTCTTATAAAAAAGGAAATAAATTCTAAAAAATTAGAAATTTTTTCTTAATCATAATACTAAAATCCTAAACAGACTTGAAATATAAAAAATATTAAAAGATAAAAATTACTAAAAATAACTAAAATAAAATAATTTAAACACCCTAAAAGTGAAAATTATCAATAATAATAATAATAATCTATGAATCCTTTTCCATCAAAATCAACCCTTATCCATTTCTACAATTCTATGATGTAGTAACTATATATATATGATAATTTGCACAACGGTAGGTGACATACAACGTGGATGATCTCAGGGGCGTAGCTACAATTCAAATTTAGGCGGGGCTAACTGTTGGGTTTTTCGGACCGCGAAAACCGCTTTTTCGCGTCGCGGAAATCCCGAAACTCCCTAGCCAACGGATCCGTGCAAAGAAAAATAAAACAAAATACGAGTACGAGTTTCTAAAGTCTAGATCTACAATAGATAAGAGCGTTACCCTCGATGCGATGCCCTTCGCTATCCCGCTAGTCCAACGGTTTGCCGGATCTCAAGATTGTCAAAGTAGACAACCCTCTAGAAGTATCCACACGAACTAATTAGGTGGAGAAGACCTAAACAAAGGTGTGCTAGCACCTTGATAGGTCACGACAAGAGAGGAGGAGAGGGAGAGGGAGAGCTTGAGGAAGAAGATGGAGTGAATGAGAATGAATGAAAAATTCATTCCTCTTCATCACATTGAGTGGCCGGCCACACCAAGTGTAACTCCTCTCATTAATGTGGCCGGCCACATTAAAGCAAATGAGAAGATGTAACTTCCATTAGGTGGCACACCCATGTGTTAACTATGATGATGTGGCACATCATCATTGGCCACTTAATGCCAAGTCACAAATGATGTGGCATAAAGTCAAGTCAAACTTGACTCTTCCTCTTCCTCACAAGTCAAGTCAAACTTGACTTAATCTCTCTCATGGTTGATCTAATCCAACCATTTAACTCAAGCCAATTTAATATAATGAATCTAATTCATTTAATTAAATTGATTCAATGAGTCATAATCTAAATTAGACTCAT
>JBBMJZ010413117.1:16828578-16839807 GCA_037833815.1 Zingiber zerumbet | reverse complement strand
TTGTCCAGAGTTACTATGATTCCTCTTTGTTTCTTTGCAAGACTGCTAAAGGAATTGTTTTGCTCCTAGTATATGTTAATGATATCATTATTACAGGGACTGACTCTGAATTGATATCTCAGCTTCTGCAGCACCTTCAAAGCTCTTTTCATATGAAGGACTTGGGTACTTTACGCTATTTTTTAAGGCCTTGAAGTGAACTCTATAACGGCTGGTATTTTCTGAAATCAACATAACTATATTCAGGAGATAATTACATTGGCTGGTCTTCGAAATGGTCAATCTCTTGATACTCCCTTAGAAATAAATGTTAAATATCGTTGTGATGAGGGTGATTTTCTTCCTGATCCCTCCTTATATAGATGTCTAGTGGGGAGCTTGAATTATCTAATTATTACTCGGTCTGACATTTTGTTTGATGTCCAACAAGTTAGTCAATTTATGTAGGTCCCTCGGCACCTTCACTTGGCTATTGTTCGTCGCATTGTTTGGTATTTGCAAGGCACTTCTACCAAAGGTCTTTTTTTTCCTATGGATTCTCCTATTCACTTGGTTTCATATAGTGATGATGGCTAGGCTAGACTGATACTCAACGTTCCATTACTGGCTGGTGCATGTTCATTGGCAACTCTCTTGTCTCTTGGAAAAGTAAGAAGCAAGATCGAGTGTCGAAATCCTCCACGGAGTCTGAATATCGTTCTATGTCTTCTGCATGTTCTGAGATTGTTTGGCTTCGAGGATTGTTGGGTGAGCTTGAGTTTCCTCAAATGGAACCTACTCCGCTTCATGCGGATTATACTAGTGCTATCCAAATTACAGCTAACCCAGTGTTTCACGCGCGCACTAAGCACATAGAAGTTGATTGTCACTCTATTCGTGAAGCATATGATGCCCATGTCATTTCTCTACCTCACATTACCACTGTTTAATAGACTACTGATGTATTTACTAAGGCTCTCTCACGATAATGACATCATTTTCTGGTTATCAAATTGATGTTTATGATCATCCATCATTAATTTGAGGGGGGATATCAATGACAGAGGTTGTGGGCTGTCAATTGCTAAGATTATGGCAGAAATTATGACTGAGATTTCAAGATCTAATTTACCATAATTTGTATATTAGCTGTATATATTCTTTACCTAAAGTAGATTAGTAGTAATTACTGTATATATTCTTACCTAAAGTAGATTAGTAGTAATTAGTGTAATTGCTGTAAATATTTTCTTGTCTAAAATAGGTTGTATAGCAATTCTTATTTAAAGGAAAGATCATCAAAGAAAGAGACATTCAACCATTTTACCAACTCTTGTCATATGGCATACATTACCTAATTTGAGGGGAGCATTGGGGTTTAAATTGAAAAAAGAATATTGTTTGCATGTAAGTTTCTACATAAAAGAACCGTATAATACGACCTAGCTTCCTGAGGATTTTAATAGAACTGTTCATTCCTACAATTTCCAATTTGCCAATCATCCAGGTTGAACTAACTATCTGATATATTATCCAGGTCTACCTCACTTTGTTCTGGAAATCTTCATCCAAACAATGTTGTGCAAGCAGAGAAACAATCTCTACTGAATAAGAAGGCATATTATTCTGAGATAAATAAGTATCATAAAGGGTAAGGGAAGATGAATACATTAGGTGATTAAAAATACTTGCATTTAGGTGTTTTTTCAAAAATTGGGTAAGGGTATTATGTTTATGATCGCAGCTTACTAAGGATTTTAAAGAATTGGAAAGCAAGATGGTTAAATTGCAAGGATCCAGAGAAATTGTGGAGGTAACTTTTCAATTCTTTTTTTCTTATACTTATGAATGAACTTGTTTTACTTGTGTCCATTTAACAGAAATCTCTTCATTTTTTATAACTTATGCACTTGATTCAATATCTTAGTTATTTTAGATTTAAGGAACAAAATAGTGGCTCACTTTTTGGTACTTGTTCCAGTAACTTTGGTGGGTCTGGTAAGTTGCACATCAGCCATTGATGTGGCAGGTCTCGCAGTTTGGTGTGTTTAATTTTAACACATGTTAATTCTGTACCATGAAGATGGAGAGCCTTTCATGTATCTATAAATTCACATCTTAATGCCATTTGTTCTTTGAATTCCAAAATTTTGGCTGCGTTTGTGTCACATTTTAATGGTTATTCTACCTCTCTGTAATGCAACCTCATTGCTTATAAGGTCTTTCATAGTTTACACTGCTGTTTGCTGATCCAAAAGAGTTTTGGTGACAAAAAAAATGTGGCTATGTTGGATGACTTCTATGTCACTATATCAGGTGCAAGGATTTAGTATTGAGTGTATTGGTTGCATCTGTTACTTTGACTTGCATGTGTGGACCTAAGTATTTTCTGTAGCTTTTTCTAAAAACTTTAAATTGTGATCAGTGATCAATAAGGATATCTGGTGTCAACTCTGAGTGCCAGGGTCTTAGTGCCAGGTATAGAGGAGATTGATATTCACCAAGGAATTGAAGATTTAACAAGTATTTTCCTGCTTGATGTTCAACAAGGATGTGCTGCAACATGTAAAGGATTGTTGTAGATAGCCTTTGGTCTTGCCAAATGATAACTTGCATTTATAACTTACCAACTTATCCAGGATTCATATGAAAACCAGCTGTTTGGCAGTAACCTCGCCACTGCTATCCAAACCTTTGAACCTACCACCTACACATATCTACTAAAAGTGTCTCATCTTTTCTAACAAGGATCAAGAAACACGAACTTTATAGCTGAAACCTGTTTAGTCTCATCAATCATATTTCCTCATTTTTTTTTCTTCTCATTCTAATCTTCATGTAGACCTTCTCAGCTTTTCAATTTTATATAAATGAAATACAACGACCATTAGCATTTACTTTATTTTGATAAAAATGTGATTCAGAATTTCAGGTTGTAGAGCCATAGTCGTTTGGGTTAAGTCTATAGGCCAATGTCAATTAGAATACCTTTCCACTCGAGCTGCCAAAATTTTGTAGTCCTTCAGAGCCACATGATTGGATTAACACCCAATTGCTTGCATTTCTTAGCAGCCCATTGATTTTAATCTCATGAGCATCTTCGATTGTTTCTTCTTCAACTATAAGATCTAGACAGGCTAGAGATCTGTACATTGGTGACATCTATCCTATCTAAGATGTGATTTTTAGTATCTTCCAATTGCATAAATTAGATACTGAGATGCCATTCATTTTGGTTGATTTTAGGCTTTAGTAGTGTCATGCAGAATTACTTAGACAAGCTCCTCTCAAGTATGTTCCTTCACACTGTCCCCTCCTATGGTATGAATTGATGAAGACTCAAATCTTGGGTGACTTTTCAATTCCACCCCTGTTGGATGTGTACATGCAAATGTTGGTAGCTTCTATCATAGCCCTACCGTCCTTTGATTCTACGGTAGATTGATTTGCTAGCGGTTTAGTTGTCATCCAGAGGATTGCATGATAGTTGAGGAGGCAATCAGTGAGGCCATAGTGGTCATGTAGGTGGACAAGGCAAACCCAAGTTTTCTCACTATCAGAAACTTGTGTATGTTAGGGAGGCTTATTACTCCATGCCCATCCATGTGGTCATCCTTTACACAGTTGTGTGACTCGGTCAAATGTTACATTCCATGAGAGTCTATTAGCTCATGCTCATCTCAGGTTTGGTTCCTCTATTGTAGTTCCTACCAAGGAGGACTTATGATTCCTCCAATTATTAGCTGCAGCCAATTACCACTTTGTCTTCCAATTCTCTTTTGAATATATGCTGTAACTAAAGTGGCTGGTTGCTTCCAATTTTCGGCCTTGCTACAACATCAACATCCATTGTAACATCTTTCTAGTCTCCTTGGCTACTTAATAAAGAAGCCTGGCCCCTCTCATATAACAAGTACACCTATTCTATTATTTATGGCCTTTCCTACTCATTCTGTTTGAAGACCAACATGTGAAAGTGACTTTATTAGTGAGGCTATGAGCATAGTACTAACTCCAATTGTTCACCTAGCTATTTAAATGCAAGATAATAGTAGTTCATCATCTACGTCTTGCAAAACTCTCATTAATCCACAACTTCTCATGTGCTGATAGATTTTAGTATCAGAATCTCCTCCATTTAATGCTTGGCATTCTCATAAAGGCCCAAGTGATGAGCAGCATGTAAGAGTCAACCAATGGAAGCTCTTTCTTTGCATGCAAACTTTACAATTGGAACACCTCATTCAAGTCTAGGACTACATTCTCTTCAACCAAATATCACACCATGCTCAAATGAGAGAGTTGTCTTAAGAACCTGTAAGTCTATCCATTGGAATTACTGAACCCAAATTAATGGTAATATATGCCCTTCTTATTATCCCTACAACTTCCCATGTAGAAATTAACTGAGGAGTCATATTCTAAATTTGCTGTAATTTTGGCATTGTTGGTCTTATGCTATATCTGTCCAATATAGAGCATGTCTTGAAATGCTTGTGATTCTAAAATATATATTGTTACCATTTTATCTTCAAAACTTAGCCAGTTAAACTTGTGTATGTTCTGTTATTTTAGCTAGTGATTAATGATTCAAATTGCTTTGTTGTGACAAAACAATGCTACCGAGATCTGTTGTTTTATTTTCAAAAAATATATCTGGATATGCCTACTATTCTAATCTAACTAGTGAAAATTTTGTAATGAAATTTTCTAATCCACCTACAGTTAGTATCACAAGTAAACCTCTTTCTTCCATTATGATTTCTTGTATATATATTGTTTCTAACAATATGGGTGTCATTAAACATTCCAATTCCATGAACATAGCATAGCTTAATATTGTCTATATGCCTCTCAGCTGAATATCTTGCATATGCAGTGAGGGATATAATAAGAACAAGCAAGGGAGTTTAGCTATTTCCACTGGAGATTAATGACCTTACCATGCTAAAGAGGGAATTGGGATCTGATGTGGATGTTGATGATACCAATAAAAACATGTGATATATAAAGGTCAGATCACTTGTGTAGCCTTTTTTTTTACATAGTCAAGCACATATATGCTGCAATTTTTTATAAGTATATTTAATTTATTTAGGCAGTCAATCACATCTTCCTCAATCATCATCAAGTTGTGTTAGTCACAATCGGGATTTGATTAGATGGTTTTCATCCTCTACATGAGGCAGTGACCAGTAATGTCCAGATCTCTTAAACCATTCTAAATTACGTCAGTTGCACTTTTTTCCATGTCTTTCTATCCCTTACACTGAAACCTATTCAACGCAACCTATCTGACTATAGAATTTATTAATTCTCTTTGAACATGTTCGTAGCATCTTATTCTACTTTCTCTCATTTAATCAACAGTGATCAATACCTAATCCTTCCAAATGCTTCACATATCCATTTTAGCAATTCTAATCTCTATTACATTGATTTATTCTAAACAACTACAAAACTTCAGAAAAATAAAGGACTTCATTTTGATGCAGCGTCCTTGCTCTATACCACTCAACATAATTGGTTTGTATAAAAGTGTGTAGTTATTGTGAACCTACCAGGTATGGCCTAAATCTACAGCATATTGCTTGCTCATTCCATCAAAAGAAAAGCTCGTCAGAACTTTACTAGTTATTCATTGTAAAAAATACTGAATAAAGTCCCAATAAAGATTAAAAACTGCTGAATTCTGATCTTTACCTTGGCTCTTGGCTTTCCTTTTAGATTTTCCAAAACTGTTCCAGATTTTATGCTTATTGCATCTTTTGTTTGGAAGTTCTAATTACTTGATCTTTGGCCTTGTTTCAGGTAAGCAAGACACAACATCAGCTGGTCAAGGATATAAAGCAATCTTCTGATGGTATTCAATAAAGGTTGCTTGGTCATTTGCTTGGTGGCTTGAATTGCTTTCGTATTTATCCTTGCACAACATTTGAGTACTGGTCAGTAATTTTTTAAACCATTCATGCACAATTATTTTTTAGTACTGAAAAATAAACCTCAACTCTTTATATACAAGGTTGCAAATGGCAAACAAGGATCTCCCGGCAGCTTTTGAGGTTGCCAGGGAGAGGAAGATGGAAAGGGAACAATTTAGAAAACCTTTGTAATTGGAACTCACAGAGAAAATAAAGATATTATATGCTAAGGTATTCTTTTTCTCTTTTTCTAGTCACTACATGTTGATGAATATATATTCCTGTCGACTTGCTTTTTACAACAATGGATATATGTTTTACTTGGTATCAATTAAGAGTTTTAGATATCTTAGATTTATTATTCAATCAAAAGGAGATGTTAATGAAGATATCATAAATAGGATAAAGAAACGGTAGTTACATCAGAGAGGAGCTTTAGGAGTCTTGCATGATCATCTTGTTTCCCTTGGGCTAAAAGGGACCTTTATAAGATTGTGATCTGAGATCACCATGCTTTATAGATCAATTATACTGGGTTGTTTGGAAGATTTACAAAAAGTTAAGATAACAAAGATGAGTATGCTAAGATAGATGTGAAGTTACAAGATTGGATAAATTCTATTCTGTACAAGTAATATGGAGGATAGAGTCTTGAGGTTCTCTAACAGCATGCCACATCAGCTCTGAGGATCTGTTTTGCATGTAAACCTATTCATCTTCTTTGGCTCTTAGCATTAATGTCACATCCTTTATGCGATTGTACATGAATGTGAACCAATTATAATTGCTTAAAAACATTTCATATGTAGTGGTTGCCCTCTCATGCAATAAGTGTTCCACCATGTATAAAAGTTTTATCTTCTCAACCTTAATTATTTATTATTAATATGGTTATAAATCAAATTTCGTATAGCAAATTTTGATGATATGGTAAAAACTTTGTTATCATTTTGACATAGAATTAAGGTGAGCATAGTGCTGATAATAACTCATATAAAATATGGATATTAGAGAGCAATTAGGTATAGTTCTAATAAGGACAAAATGATGGGACATAAGTTGAAATGATATAAATATGTTATAGGAGTAAAATGTGATATCACTCACCCCAAGCGGCCCAATATCGCTCACCCCACGGTAAGATATAGGTAGGTAAATTATGGGGGATATTTTATCCTAATGCAGCAGCCCTTTGCATGGGAACGTCAGACATCCAACAAGATATTTTATATCCGATGGAAATTGACCCAAAACTTATTAAAGGAGACATCCATGTAATATGCTATAGATTATATAGATAAAGGATTTCAAATCTATATAGGTGTAAAGGTAGGCAGACCAATGAAAACCTTAGTCGATGTAAAAAAATATATTTATGAATGTTGCATAGAGTTCAGTGGAGGATAAAATTCATATAGTCAACCTTAAGTTATAAGGATAATCACAACTTCATGATAATCTTGACTGGATATTAATTAGCATCAAGTTTTATAAATCTTAGTCTTATATCAACATTTATCATGTGTTAAACCTGTTAAGAATACGTCAGAAATGTTTTGGTTGCAAATTCAACATATCCAACAGATTCTATATCTTCAATTTAGTTTTCTGTTATATATGCTAATCAATTGTGTGGGCACAATTTTTTTATTGAAAAAAGATCAAAGTACTCTGAAAATGATCTCACTATAAATTTAACAAGGAAACATACAATTGGTGGTCAAGGACAATAGTTGTGTCAAATTTCTAGAAACAGTGGGCCACTGGTTTGAATTTGGTTGAGAGTGATGCAGACTCAAAGGAGGGAATGTTAAAGATGCCTTTTGTTGTTACCATACCCTTGCCATCTCCCGATCCTTAGCCAATGAAGTTGGCACTTCCAGTCTCCACTGAATGGAGGCGCACAATGCATTGGGGGCATGAGAATGTAGGATAGTGGGTCGTGCAAGGATTGATGCTAGTGGAAGAAGGTAGAATGGCAAAAATGATGGGAGTGTTTCATGGTAGACCAATGAACTCCTACCATTTTTGTTTTATCATGCCTTTATTAACCTCCCAATTGTTTGCAGAGAAAGGGTAGCTCAGCATTCATGGACACTAAGACTGATATAGAGGTTTGATGCTAATGGAAGCTCAAATGATGATGTAGTGACAATATCTTTTTATGACATATCATCCTTGGGAGGAAGACAAGCATAACTGATTAAGTAAAGGAGAAGGGCAACAATTATTGGGAAATGGTCCAATCAGTGATAGGGCTATGTGACGAATGGGCACAGTCACAGCAACTGATGTCAATAAATATAGGGATGGAGGCATGCTGATGGCCTAGTCAAAGGCATATTTAGACAAGGTTTAAAATCTCGGTCCATGTGGAATCTCAGTCGTCGACCAGGACGAGATGGTGTCAATGGTGTAATAAGGTCATGGCAATCGACACCAATCAGAGGAGTGGGAGGACGACAAAAAAAAAATAGAGGAGCAAGATGAGGAGGAGAGACTTATCTTCTCTTAAGCCCAACAGCAAACTGCCAATGAAACAGTTAAAGAGTCCAGACTTAAACTTGTATATGATGATTAATTTATTTGGATTCTTGTATCTAAAAGGTTTTTACATATGAAGATGTTTTCATAAGTTACACACCATTTTGTTTGCAAAGCTAAGTCATTATTCTGGCTTTGGTGTGCCAACACAGAGTGCATAAATCAGTGATTTAATTCATGCACATTGCCAAGCTTGATTGACGGAATTGTTTCCTGCTGGATGCCTAGAACCAAGGTTCATAATCTTAAACCATTCTAGAATTGTAGCCTTTGACTGAAACGATATAGATTTGGCACTGAGCTGATGTTCTGATGTATGGTGATGCTGGTGATGAATTTGAGGAGGAAAGAGATGAAGAATAAAAAGAAGATGAGTTATCTATATACTTAAATTTGAACTTTGCTACAGTTTTGATATTTTATATGGATACAACAACAATAACAATCAATTCTTATCCCACTAGGTAGGGTCAGCTAATTCATCTTGACGTGTGGATACAAGTTATGAAAAAAATATTGTCTTAATTCATCTTGACATGTGTTATAAGATGTCCAGAGGTATTGAGTGTTTGTATGACACGATGCTAATCGACATAATTAGCAAAGTGACACAAGAGACACTGGTTGTGCTAAGTAGTATCGAATTTTGATAATTTATTAGAATAATATGGTTTAACCATGTCGGTTGGCACAGTGCAAATAACTTTAAGCTCCTATAAGGAAAGACAATGAGGACTCCTATCCTATGATTGTACTAGTTTGAAATTCTATTAGGTTCGCATGTAGAAATACCCAAGTTCCATGCTGTTTTTTAACTTTTCTTATGACATAGTTGTTTATGGTCTTGGTTGCTTCTGCCAAAGGATACATGTGATCAAGATGACAATATAAACTCTAGAGAGAATTTCTCTCTAAATAAAAAATAGATTCGCTATCTTAATGGTCCCCTTAGTATTGGCCCGAGGGATAGAAAGAATTCTCCTTTATATGGTAAAAGACGATTCACTCTTCCAGTGCCCCCGCCAACCCGTCCCTAGGCCAACATGGAGGAGATAAATCACGGATGACTACTAGTCATTAGTGCAAGTAGCCAAGATATGGGGAGGGCATGCTCGGACATACTGAGTTTTGACCCAAGACCTTACCTCAACCACCGCACCACCCTACATGTGATGGTGATCATATGAATCACCATACCTCAGATGAAGTTATTTATTTTAAAGATAATTCTGTCGATGAAGGTTTCTTGGTTCAAATTCCTTCACTGAAAAGTGATACAGAACCTAGTTCTATCATTGTTAGTCAAGAAGCAGAAGAGGTATTACAGACAGAAGAAGATTATTCACCTCTTTGTCATTCAGTTGATAACCAGAATCTTACTAACATTATGATGGAAGCAAAAGGGTGTTCCCAAACATCTTCCAAAAGCATGTGGCAATCAACATGCACTTCTGATTCCTATTATAGTACTCCAGATAATGAGGGATACACATCGATTGGTGAATTACCTCCTGACCCTCCACAGCTTACCATAGAACATCCGACCAATATGATTAATCTAGGGAGAGAAATACTAGAAACAGAGAACGGAGAACTGATGACATCAGCCTTTGATGTGGATCAGCAAACTTCCCTGTTTAGCTCATTTAATCGAAGTGAGAAGCTTCCAGCATTTCCGAAGAAACGACGACTACTATCCTATCCACAGGAACAGATCAATGGCATAAGGGAACCTGCATCACATTTCTTGATGAGCCATGATGGTTTACCTGAATCTAGTATAGCTTCCACTCGATTGGAGGACGCACAACAGTTAGAGGCTTAGAGCGGAGGGGAACAAGAGAACAAGACGTGCATATGCACCAAATTATGTCCAAACCCCTATATTCCACCAGTTTCCCAAACCAGCATTGCCATCAGTTGAGCAGCTGAATTTTTCGGCTGTTCATTCGTCCATGAATAGTGCTCCCCTAGGCTTATACTGGCTTCACGATGAAGGTCGAACATACAGTGAGTGGTCAACCCCATGCTTCACTGAAGGGAGCTGTTATAATGTTTTGTCCAACAAGTTGCCATCATGCCCACCATACAGCAATAGTCACTCGGAACAGCATACCCGTGCCAGAAACTTTGTTGGTAGGGCTAACCATGGTACTCAAAATATTTATGGCTATGTGCAACATCAAGCTATCAATCCAAGCAGCCATCAGGCAGAAGCTGTCAACAATCTCTCATGGATGCATTACCCACAACAGAATTCCAGCGTTCGCAATCCTTTTGGCGGACCATTGCAGAGATCTTGGAATAAGTAGCAACCAGTTGAACCCACTATGGCGTATCTCTTCAAACTTGTGAAGAATCTCATGTCGAGCCATGCTGGCTTCACAATTCCTAGTCTTGTTTGTAGGATGGCTGGCCTGTTTGCCCACTCGCCGACATTGAATTTTATAATATTTGCAAGAAAAATTTGTCATGTTTTGTTTTATTTCAAGTTATTCCACGACACTGTTGGAAAGGACAAATATATTTCTTATACAAATAATTTTTGATTACTTGATGATCTTAATCGTTGTCACGCCCCGGAGGAGTCTCTGTCCGAAGAAATTTTGGAAGTATCTCCCCCGTACGGCGGACAATCCCCGAGGGAGTCCCTGTCCGAAGAAATTTCGGCAGCATCTCCCCTGTACGGGTGACAATCTGAGACTTTACTACATCACATATACATCAGCCACAGGCGGCTGGAATAATAACAATGTACATAAACAAATAACCACACATCCACGCA
>JBBMJZ010413117.1:16651533-16668060 GCA_037833815.1 Zingiber zerumbet | reverse complement strand
TTCATGTTTCTTCAGCAATTGTTTTGTTCTTTCAACTTCGGCTTTCAACAGTGGCTCCCTAAGTTGATATTGAGTTGAGACTTGAATCCTGGTCCAAATTGACCCACTGCCTCCATTAGTTATTTGAAGCTATCATTATCAACAACATTGAATGAGATTCCATTTTTATAAACCCATCTCCCAACATATTGTTGAACTTGTTGAGTTCTCTCTTTGAAAAGAGCTTCATTTATATTTTTTTGGCGAAGCACTTTACTGGCACTTGGACTTATATTTTCTGGAGCAATTACTGATACATATCTATCCATGGGGCCAAGTGGAAGAGGTTTTTTAATTCCATCTATCCCTTCAATTTCAAAACCTTCTTCTTCATCTAGAGAAATAGCCACTTCTGCTCTACAACTTTGCTCTTCCATTATTTTGTTCTTCTTTTGGTTCCTCCCTTCTAAAATAGCCTGCTTGCACTTATTTTTTTTATCTTCTTGAGATACTTTTCGACAATCAGATACATTTCCAGGTATATTTCTAATGTGCTCCTATCCTATACACTTCCCTCTTTACTGTTTTTCCACACAACTTGCATTTAATTTTGTCGAGGTTCTTAGGATCAATCAACATCCCAAACTCTCATCCGATGTCATTTAACTTTCTTCTAATAATCCTGGATTCGGGTTGAGTGACCGATACTGTCAAAGATGGATTGCTTGCCATTATCATAACAGATAACTTGAAAAAATTATATGTAAGGGCAGCCCGGTGCACGAAGCTCCCGCTATGCGGGGTCCCGGGGAAGGATCCATTGTAGCCTTACCTTGCTTTTTGCAAAAGACTGTTTCTAGAAAACCTGAAAAAATTATATATAACATAATAAAATTTAATTATACCATACGATACAAAATATAGCATTAACAAGAACATTTTTTTTATATATCTTAATCTAATTAATACAATTTATTAGATATTTATTAAAAAATTAAATTTTAAATATATTTTTTATATTTTTAGATCTGATTTATATAAATTAATAATATTTATTGGAATTTTTAAAATTTTAATTTTAATTTTAGATTTTTAAGTCTGATTAATATAAATTAATAATATGTAAAATTTATAAATCTAAAAAAGGGCAGCCCGGTGCACGAAACTCCCACTATGATGGGTCTCGGGGAAGGATTCATTGTACGTAACTTTACCCTGCTTTTTACACGAGGCTGTTTTCTGGATTCACACCTGTGACCTTTTGGTCACATGACAACAACTTTACCGTTGCGCTAAGGCTCTCCTTCATATAAAATTTATAAATCTGATTTATATAAATTATAAATTAATAATATGTATTAGAATTTTTTAAATTTTAAATATAATTATATATATTTTTAAATCTGATTTATATAAATTAATAATATTTATTAGATTTTTTAAATTTTAAATATAAATTTTAAATCTGTTATATAAATTAATAATATTTATTTAAAAAAACTAAATTTTAAATATATTATTTGTATATTTAAATCTGATTATATAAATTAATTATGTTATTAGAATTTTAAATGTAATTTTTATATATTTAAATCTGTTTTATATAAATTAATAATACTTATTATAAAAATTTAAATTTTAAATATATTTAATTGGGATAATTTAATTAGGTTTTATGAAACCTTATTATTAAAATTATCCCAGTTAGGAATTGTTTTATTTTATTAAATCCTAAAAAAAGAATTGTGCACTGTAACAAAAACCACGTGACGATGCGGATGCCACTGGACGCCTTGCGGGAGGGGTTCGGCCTCGCTGGAAGTGTTGCACGTGGTGCATCCGACGAAGTTCGGCGTTGCTTCCAGTGACGCTCGTGGCGTCGCGGAAAACTTCTGGTGCCATTGGAAGCATCGTGAGATGCCACTGGATGGGTCGCGAGATGCTGCGGATGTCTCGCGGCGCGTCCGGCGCCGCCGGAGACTTGCCGTGACGACGACGCATCAAGAGAAACAAAAAAAAAATTAACAAAACCAAAAAACAAAGTAAAAACTTACCAGAAGCGACGAAGCCCAAAGCGGCGGCGATGAGAGAAGACAAAGAGCCTCTGCATGCAAACAAGCAAATTAGGATTTTAGATTTAGTCATTAAAAGCCTAAAATATGTCTAAAATATCTGCGCCTAGGCCTGTTGAAGCCGCCGAGGACAGCCTAGGCGGCCCAGCCTCCTAGGTCATCTGCCTGGTAGGTTTCCGGCATGGCTTGCCGCCGCATAGTACCTAGGCAACCGCCTAGGACGTTTTTTTCGAACACTAGTGCCCATATTTTATTTTAAATTATTTTGATCATATATTTGGTAGATGTATCAATTTTACTTTCTATTAGTTGAATGCAAACATGAACAAATAATATGAGGTACAGTTAGAAATTATATTATAGAATGTCATAGCTGATTAATGAGATGTTACAAATATGCTAACAATGTTGTGAACAAATAGCTTTTTATTGATATATACATTTATCATGCAAGATCTTATTTATTTTTGCATACCTTGATAGTAGTGCACATGTTCAATTTTTATTAGCACGCTTATTTTTGTGATGCCAAAATTTTATATTATATAATACACGGTTAGTATTATCATGTTATTTATTGGTATTTTAATTACCTTATATGTAGATCAATAGACTTATGAGAATACTAGTCCTTGATCCATTACTTTGCTAATTAGCTAAAGTATGAGAAATTAAGAAAAATAAAAAAAATATACTGTCTTATCAAAGACAAATAGGGATAAAATACTGATTCATTGAGTGGGTTTAGTCTGTAATCGACATTTTAGTAGGCCTTTAGCATCATATTTTCTTTCTTTTATTATCTTATTAGATTTATTTCTTAGTTTGATAGAGGATTGCTGGACAAAGTATAAAAAATTCTAATTAATTAATGAAGGACATTGTATTGTTCTTGACATTGAGGTATAATGTTCACCTCAATGTTAAGAATTAATTAACTAAAAATGATAGATTTAAAATTAATATGATATTGCATTTCACACTAATGGAAAAGCTTTCACAAAAGAAGGCATTCTCTCTAACAAGATCATGAAGCAAAGCCTAAGGAAAATTTCCTCTATCATTTCTTGTTTCCCCCATTTCTCTTGATTTTGCTGCTCTGCAGCAAAAGGAATTTCATTATTGTCTTCATGACAGTGCTCATAGGGAGGTGAACAACGATTGTATTGTGAGGAAACTTGATATCATGCACAAGGACCAGTAATTTTCTGTAGGATAATATTTATGTTCTTTTGAAGTTGTATTTCTGACTATTTTTTGTTCTTGTTTATTGTTATATAACTTTGGTTAGACTATTTATTGGGATATTTTGCACTAACAATTTGTTAATGGCATGCAATGCCAAGTATTCTTGAATTTGTTTTCCCACTGTTTATTAGAGTTTTCATTTAACTTTGAGTGTAGGAATCTGAGAAGACTCTTGGAAGACTTGAATTGTTGGGTTTTAGTACTGTGCTATTATTTCCAATCTGCAAACTCAGGGGTGTTTATCCATATGAAATGAACCCAATGTTATAGTTCAAATGTTAAAATCATTGTGCTATGGAATTCTATTCTTTTACTTGTCATCATCCGCATCTGCCATTGAGATAGGGTATCAACGATGCCACTGCGATGGAGATGGTTTTTGGGCAGTTGAGAACATTTTCCGATGTCAGAAAGTGAGCGATCTTTTGATAGCTGCTGCCTACTTCTCTATTCCACTTGCACTCTTGTATTTTGCTACATGTTCCAACCTCTTCCCGTTCAAATGGATTGTCATCCAGTTTGGTGCCTTCATAGTCTTATGTGGACTGACACACTTGTTGAATGTGTTCACATACGAGCCACATTCATTCCTCTTGATGCTAAGCTTGACCATTTCCAAATTTTTCACAGCACTTGTATCATTTGCCACAGCAATAACGCTCCTGACCTTGATCCCTCAGCTTTTGAGAGTGAAGGTGAGGGAGAACTTCCTGAGAACAAAAGCTCGGGAATTGGACAGGGAGGTTGGCCTAATGAAGAGGCAAGAAGAGGCTAGTTGGCATGTAAGAATGCTTACTCAAGAGATTCGCAAATCACTAGACAGGCATACCATACTATATACGACTATGGTTGAGCTTTCAAAGACATTAGGCCTACAAAATTGTGCAGTGTGGATGCCAGATGAGAATAAAAAGGTGATGTACCTAACTCATGAGCTAAGGTCTAGGAACGTCCTTAATTTATACAGTAGCTCTATTCCTTTTGATGACCCTGATATATTAGAAGTTAAAGAAACCATGGGTGTGAAGATTCTAGGTACTGACTCTGTGCTAGGTTCTGCAAGTAGTGGAGACAGGGTTGAGTCTGGAGCAGTGGCCGCAATACGCATGCCAATGTTAAAGGTATCTAATTTCAAAGGTGGAACCCCAGAAGCTGTTAAAACAAGCTATGCAATATTGATTCTGGTCCTCCCCAAGGATACTTCAAGGGATTGGAGCAATCAGGAACTAGATATTGTTGAGGTGGTTGCAGATCAGGTTGCTGTTGCCCTCTCTCATGCTGCAGTTTTAGAGGAGTCACAAATTATGAGAGAGAAGTTGGAGCAACAAAATCGAGATCTGCTTCAGGCAAGACAGAATACTTTACGGGCAAGTGAAGCAAGGAATCAGTTCCAAGTTGCCATGAGCCAGGGAATGAGAAAACCCATCTATTCTATCTTGGGTTTGTTGTCCATGCTGCAACAAGAGCAATTAAATCCTGAACAAAGACTGCTTGTTGATACCATCACAAAAAGTGGTAATGTGGTTTCAACATTGGTCAATGATGTGATGGAAATTTCTAGAATAAACAGTGAACATGTATCTTTGGTAATGAGACCCTTCCACCTGCACTCTATGATCAAGGAAGCTGTTACTGCTGCAAGATGTCTTTGCGATTCTCGGGGATTTGGTTTTGGATTTCAAGTGGAAAATGAAGTGCCTGATCAGGTTGTTGGGGATGAGAAGCGAATTTTTCATGTGATACTGCATATGGTTGGTACTATTCTGAATCGGTGTAATACTGGAGGAGGGTCTCTTATAATCAGAGTTTTGAGGTATGATCGGATCAAAGACAAAGAAGACCAGGAATGGCATGCATGGAAATTGGACTTCTCTGACGGTTATGCTTGTGTGAAGTTTGATATTGGATTAAGAAAACTAGAATTTGAAACATTTATCTCATCATCAGTTCAGCGTTCTCAGATCACTGATTCTAAGGGTTTGGAGATGGGCCTAAGCTTTAGAATGTTCAAGAGGCTTGTTCAGGTAATGTTTAAATCTTTTCTTTAGTTTCAAATTCATTTAATATAAGATAATATCCAATTTTGCTTTAGTGGAACCATATTAGTTTAAAGATCCTGAAGATGCTAACCCATTATGTTATGGACACAGCTAGTGTATATTAATTCATGCCTAGTTTCCTGTTTGTCATTTATAGGTTGCTGGGCTACTCCAAAAACTGAAACATTTTGAGTGGGAATTTAGATCTTCTATCTATCCTCAGCCACATAATTGAATTTAATTATTTTTTTCTCATTGTTGCATTTTGTTACAATAGCCTTGTGTGCAGCTTGGTCATCCAATTCCCTTCAATAACTGATCTAAGAGGATAAACCTTGCTGCCAACTATGTTAAATCAATTGGCCATATGGTTAATTTCTTGTAAACCTATCGCTGGGTCTAATACATCATATCTTGGGTCTGCCATAACCTGGAATGTTTGCAGCTGCATCTAGTTATCCAATTATATTGTCGAGAGAAGTCTGGAGATACTGAGTCACCAACTCATGTTCATTGATTCCTCACTCTAGATATCATTTCAGTTGCATTACTGCATTAGATCTATTCCCCTATAATGCTGATGCACCAAAAATATCCTGTCATTGGTTGAGAGAGGGCCTGAATGATTCATGCAAGAAAAATAGAATGAAAATTAGCAGCTCAATGACACTTTGCAAGGGCTGAAACTGAAACACTGCACAGAAAGCCACAGTACATGTGCTTGAGAACCTGGCACATCAAAGAGGAGAACCTTATTGGTAATTTTGATTTGTGGTTCATGCCCTTAGGATAATGACAGTTAATCCACTAGGGCAACCAACTTATAGTTTAACCAATAACCGACGATTAGCTTTTTTTACTTCATGTAGTATCTTAACTGTAAGCAGATAAGCAGTTTTAGTCCTTAATAACCAACTTAATTTTGTCTTTTCATATAAAGATGATGCAAGGAAATATCTGGGAATTTAAGAATCCCAAAGGTATCACGGAAAGCATCACACTCATTCTTCAATTCCAATTGCAACGGTTGACCACAGTACCAGAGAGCAGAGGATCTTTTGAGTTGCATTCTGTATCTTCCACACCCAATTTCAAAGGTCTCAGAGTTCTGCTAGCTGAGAGTGATGATACCAACAGGGCAATTACTCGTAAACTCCTTGAGAAACTGGGTTGCCGTGTGTCATCTGTCAGTTCTGGATTTCAATGCATTAGCTCATTTGGCAACCCCGTCACGCCCTATCAAGTCATAGTATTGGACCTTTACATGCCCCAAATGGATGGGTTTGAAGTAGCAATGAGAATCAGGAAGTTCAGGAGCAGGTCTTGGCCTTCGATTGTGGCTTTATCTGCAAGCACAGAGGGTGATATATGGGAGAAGTGCCTGCAGTCGGGGATCAATGGCATGGTAAGAAAACCCGTAACATTACAGTCGTTGGGAGATGAACTGTACAGGGTTCTTCACAATTCATAGAGGCTTTCATGCAACTTGGCACTGATGAGGTTCATTCCTGTTCAAATCTCAATTTTTCGCCACCTTCTGTATTCGTTAGAGTTTTGTAACAGCCAGTGATGTACAATTATGCACACTCAAAACGTGTATACAGGAATCAGTTAATGTTTTTTATTAAAAAAAAATTTAGCCAGGGTAAATCATATAATTGGAATTGAACAGTCTTCCAAATTCACTCGAATGATACTCGGCAGATGCCGCAAAACGGTACTTGAATCAAACGTTGCTAATGTTCAATTTATGGATTTTGAGTATTGCAGCTACTAACTATGAAGAATCAAACTGTGGGACATGGCGCGGTTCTACAAGAATTAATGGTTATTCGAAGCATATTTTGTTCAGAGATATCTAGACTTTCATGCCAGCTAAGGAATCATCATTCGTGGTCATGATTTTGGTATTAATTTTTATAAAGGGGAGAAGTAATTACCAATTTGCTTATTATGCCCTGTTTATTATTATTATTATTATTTCCCTTCTATTCAATATAATATGGTTTAATATCTAAAGATATCGCAAATTTCATCATGTTTACTATGTGTCGTGAATTTTGAAGTTTCAAATCTAACTTTTCCAAAGAGTTACGAATCTATCACGTTAATCTGCTGTTATTTATCTGTTAGACGTTGATGTGGCATTCGTCATTTGGTATTTGATCATTCTGAGACATGGCTATTGTATTGACTAGTGATGCATTATCCCTTGCACTTCTTTATTTCTCTTTTTCAGTTGGTTGGAGTAAAAAGTGATTATGTTCATTTTAAGTGTCACTTATAATCTATTTCCAGGTTATATGAAAAAAAATAAATCATAGATCATAGGATCAATTTCCAGTGGATCTAGTCTTCTCACATCTCTAGCTCCCCTCAAGTTTTGCTATTGTAATAGATTAGTTCATTGCCTGGTATTTGTAATATATTTTGTTGTGTTGAATATATTATTAAACTATATTATGGTACAGAAATTGGGTTGTTTTCTTTTTCTTTTTTGGTAATGTGTAAGAATATAGAATGACCAAAATGACATAGATTGGCAACCCAAAAGAATGTAATGAAAGTTATTACGTCATTAGAATGCTTCAATAATAAAAAATTGAAGTCCCGGCCCTACGATGCGATGATAAATGGTAAAACGGGTTTCCTAGATAATAAGAGTTCGAATCTATAAATTATACATGAGAAGTGGAATGCTGCGTTATATATAAAAACCAACTGTGAAAAAAAAATAAAACTAAAAGAAATCCCAACCTTCATAACGTGAAACAATAAAAAAAAATATTAAAAACACTTTAAAATAACTCCAATATAGTTTGGGGCTGACGTTCTTCCAATTGGGCCAGCATCTAAACCGAATGCCCAATATGAACATTATTCATTTTCTAATTTTCAAATTTCCTATTTAAAAGAATGGAAATTAAAATAATAATACTTGTGATAACAAATTCTGATCCTGAGTACCACATACATAAATTATAATGTCGCATACATATATCACATACACATAATTATAAAATCAAAACTAAAACAATTATAATATCACATTCAACCATAAACATCACACTTGAGTAAAACAATTCAAACAAGTAATCAAATATTCACTTAGTAACATAAGTTATTTCTACGAAACAGTATATGACTTTAAAATAAATAGAATCTATATCAGTCATACACAACTATAAATTTAGATAACTAAGCAATTGTACTTTCTATTACATCATCGAGAAAAAATATTTTATCATTTGGTTTAATTAGGTCCAACTTCTTTAAAAAAAATTTTATCAACCCAAACATTTCAATATGATCCACCAAAAAAAATATAATGTATTTTTACTTTTAAATATATGGATACAATTCGACCTTCAGCCATAACTCCATCAACCCACCAATAAAATAATTTATATTTAGTATTATCCCTGAAACTCACAGCCTTCATCATCGTAAATAAAATCATTTTTTTTAATATGGAAGATGAAGTGTATCTGTGTATGGCCTTCAATTAAATTAGTCATGTAGTGAACGATCCAATCCCACATATCAGCTATCAAGCAAATTTGATGTGAACGACTCTTCGCCCAACATACTATAGTTGAAATTCGAATTACTTATAAAATTACTTGAATGTCTTATCCTTAGATCATAAACTCTCTTTACTTTGAATTTAATAGAACAGCAAGAACGATTATTATTATTATTATTTTTTTACATAACAGATAAATTGGTAGTTTAATCATTTAATTTGGCCAAGAAATTAGATAGTCTTTCTCGAATAAACACCACATTAGATACCTAATTTATTAGTATGTGTACTTATATACAAAGGCATTCCTTATGTATTTGTATTTTATGGATAAATATTTTATAAGATAAGTATTTATTGTTAATCATTTTTTTTATACGTATATGATTAATGATAAAGTTCCACAGATGGATGATTATATTATTCTAAAAAATAATCCATGATCGAATAGATATCTGGAGAGGACAAAAATATCTAAATCAACACTGAGTATGAGTAGGTCGAAATAGATCGAAAGATAGATATTTAAGTTGTACTTGGGGTGCCTTAAATTTAGAGGTACACTGGACGCAACCTGCTTAAAAGGAGATCACATATTAAGCATCATTGGTCATTCCTCTAATGAACGAGTGTAAATCATCTTTTGACTTGAAACCTTCATTTACTTTATTCGTGAAGTTATGTACTTTATTGTCATTAAAAGTAGTCTTTAATTAGATTATAATACGGTTGTTGAGTGCATAGCAAACCATAGAGAAAATAGTATTGAGTCAATAGAGGATTTATCGTTCTCTTGAATTATGAGTTAACATCCTGGTCGCTTGATATAGATATTAGTGACTCAAAATTCATGGCCATGAGAAAAATGATTTATCATTTAAGAAGGGTCTATTATATCTTGGAAATCAAGTAAAAAAATTAATTTGGTAATCATGAATAATGTACCAAATTAATTAGAATGTAAGCTTAGATGAAGAGATTGAATTATACAGTAATCGATTCATGGTGGTTTGTTATTTATGACTCATATTTTATCACGTTGAATGCCTAAAAATTATTGCTACTGCCTTTATGTATAAGACCTAGAGGGTCGCACACATAGTACGTAGACATGAACATTATCTATAATTGATTATTTTAGTGGATACTAAAATTAATTAATTATTATTTTTGAATTAGAATTAATTGAATTATTAATTAATTCTGAAATATCGAAAGCTAGAATAGATCAAGATCAAATATGAATTGATTTGATCCAAGGAAAGATTAATGGAGAATTCGAATAGCTATAATCATGATGATTAATAGAGCATTTGAGTTATAATCATGATAATTAATAGAGAATTTGAACAACCACCATCATAATGATTAATAGTGAATTTGAAGAATCATACCTTTTCATCTTACTCGGAGGCTATAAATAGTCATCTTTGAAAAATTCTCTGAAAGATGAAAGATGGAATTCTCTCTCCACTTCTTTCGCGAAGACTTCTTCGCTTTCTTCGATCGAAAGAGATCGATAGTGCTTCCAAGATTTTATCGATTCAAGATGCTAGCACCTAACGAATTATATCAAGTTTGTAATCTAGTGTGCATGAATGCCGCTAGAGTAGTCACACATGAGGCTCTCATTTATTTATGATTTCATTCACTCTATCAGGACTATGAGGTATGTTTTATTTCATATTATTTTATTTAAAATTATATGTACTATGAAGAGATCGATGATTTTTTAAAAAAATTTAATTTTAATATATGTATTCCGCTCCGCTCCTATTCTAACATAATCATCTCAGACAATAAATTTTTTTTGCAGAAATTCTGTCCATTCCTTTGGCCTTTCTAACCTAAAGAAGGAAACAATTTCATTTTACCAATAAAAAATAATTACAATTTCCTTTCAATTTTTTTTAATATATTTTCAATTCACTCTTATATTGTCACACTTTGTAGGCCAACTAATTTTAAGAGGATCGATTTAATCTCACGAAAAATTTTCATTAGTCATCAAGATAAATCAAAAAGTGCTCATAATTGATAGTCCATTAATTCAACATTCTTAAGTCAACTGCCAGATAAATCGGAAATTGCTCATAGCGGATAGTTCATTAGTTCAACATTCTTAAGTCAACTGCCCATTAATGGAAATTCATACTTACGCCGACTAATTTTGGGGTAACCTGTTCAAGCCCATAGAAGTTTCCCATTGACAATCAAGATAAATCAGGAAGTACTCAACCACTTACGTCGACTAATCCTACTCCATGAAAGTTTCCTACTTACCACTAGAGTAAATCGGGAAACACTCATAACAGGCGACCCATCAACCCAGCATTCTTAGGACAACCGACCATTAAGAGAAATTCATCTATTAATTTGGCAAAGCTGAGACTCGATCCTTAAATACTTGGAAAATTGAGAAGACGCCCTTCCACTACACCATTGCCCCCGGGGCAAACAATTACATTATATATATATATTTTAGTTAGCACCAGGTATTCAGCTTACGTCGACTAATCTTGGACGTGACCGGCTCAGTCTCATGTAAGTTTTTCACTAGCCACCAGGGTAAATCAAGAAGCGCTTATAGCGGACAACCCTTCAACTCAATGTTCTCGGGTCAATTACCCATTAAAGAAAATTCATTCATTAATTTGTCGAAGCTGAGGCACGATCCTTATATGTTTAAGAAATTGAGAAGGTATCATACCGTTGCACCATTACTCTTTTTTTAGTTGATACCAAGTATTCATCTTATGATGATTAATCATGGGGGTGACTGGTCTGATCCCACGAAATTTCATTTTCCACCAACCACTAGGATAAATCGAAAACATCTGCAACAGGTGACCTATTAGTCTAATATTTTTAGGTCAACTACCTATTTAAAAAAAAAATATTCATTAATTTACTAAAGTTGACATCGATCATTGCATACATGAGAAATTAAAAAGATACTCTGTTGTCACTGGATCACCATGATCCAGGCGCAAAATAATTCACTATTGCCCTTTTCTTTCAGAGCAACAATTTTTTTTTCTCTCTTTTATTTTTTCCTGTGTATCCAACTATCCATTGCTCTTTTCTTCGATCATACATACTATCAAATATTCCACATATCCTATTTTCAGTAAATAAATTTAACCCATGCTTTAAATAAGCATGAAACAAATCACATCGATGAATTCATCACACTTTATCTTCAATGCCCAGCGATATCATCAACCTCTAGAAATTGAGTCTCTCCTCCACTTCTTGGTAAGCCGACTTCCAAAAATTGTCCTGGAAATCCAAGTAATCAGTGTCCTCACTTCCAAAAGGGAACAGCAAATCCTCACTGATCATTTCCAAGTTAGGGCCAACATGATTCATGCAATGTTCCACATCCATCAATGAGGGTGTGATCATCTCTGCCTCCCCTAAAGCTTGATCGACGAAGCCATGGAAGTGTTGACTTTGGTGAGGTTGAAATGTGTTGCAGGGGTTGACTTGTTGCGGATGATGAGGAGGAAGATTGACGGCAGCGGCAGCACTGAGCCCCTGTGATGTTTGTGCTTCAAGGGAGGCCACTTGAGCTTGCAGATTAAGAATCTACAAGAGCATTAGTAATTCTGAGAGGTTATTAAAAAAGAAAAAAAAAAATCTTTTCATAGTTTGAGAGGGATTACTACTCACTTGTTGTTGAAGGGTGAAGATGTGGGCGACGCATCCATAGATAGGATTTTGGAGCCTGGCTTGAGCCTCATAGGAGATCGTGACGGCGGCCTCAGAGCGATCGGCCAACGGCAGGTGCATGAGGAGCTTGGCAACGTTGCTGGCCCCAAACACCTTGTGGACGGCTGCAAAGTGGGCAGCGCCGTGCTCGTGGAGGAAGTAGGGGGCGAAGACGCAGCCGGCCACGCACTTCCGCCGGAGAAACTTGCAGGCACCGCAGGGAGACCCGAAGCCGGCCATGATGATCAACACCGCAAGAGTTTGAAATTTTGAAGTGGTGATATGTTGCAGTGCAGTGACTTGCGAGCTACCTAGCGATGTGTGCACTGTCTGGCTTTGGCTTTGGTTTTTAAACACTGAATTGTGAGGAATTTGGTTGGTAATTTAATGGGCCATTGTCTTAGTAATGGCCGACCAGTTCTGATTACTCTAATCTAACTCATTTATGAAGTCCCAAATTAATTGCAAGACGCATGCACGAGCCATCACAAAGCCAATAATTGTCCGCTTATTTACTGCTTTAATTTGTTTCTTATCAACCGTTTAAACCTGTGGGCAGTTCAACAAATTGACTTTCTACATTTACAAAACTTCACTTTAAGTTGGATCATGGGGTGAGAGGATGATGATGATGATGATTGTTGATTAGTTTAAAAGTCTCTTTTGCGTGCTGCTACACAAACCCTCAAGCTGTTGCCTTCCTCCACAAACAATATATGTTGTCACCATTTCATAAATTAATCAACAAAAACTTGTCTTTTGATATTGAAGTGGTTAATGATATTTACAGGTCTGACGAGGCTCCAGCTGTTTTCATCTACTAATTGCATAGCCAAGGTCAGTTACAGTGTAGTAGTAGCTTCCAAGTAATGCTAGTAAACTCTTGATGACTAAAGTTCTGACACTAAATTCAAAGCTGTATTCTGCTTCTACGTTCTTAGATTCTGTCTAAATCTGCATCTCGACCGCAATCTAAAACGCGTCTGGTCGGTGAGTGTGAGATTTGATAACGATGATCCACAGCTCGACCTCTCCTTTTCCCCTCCCTGTTCTCTGTGTGATACTCCTGCAAGAAATATATCACTGGATTAATTCAATGAATATGGCAGGTTCCGGTCAAATTTGTCAGAATCTGTAGCTCTAATCAAACTCAAGACCAGTCAAGCCGACAAGAGGTTGACATGTGGACCCAACACACGTGTGTTCTTATTAATCTAACAGAAAAATATCAGAAGCCTTCGAGTAGGGGAGACAGGGGAGGGCAGAGGAGTGGCATTGCCTGGTGGTGAAACGACATCGCCACATCCCTTGGGTTTCAAGGCAGCCAAACCATGTTGGTTTCTAATATTCAGTATCGAATTGGTGTATCTATTGGAATTGGATGGAACAGAGGCAGGCAGATTTTCTAAAGATGGAGTAGGCATGGTAACCTACTGAAGCTAGCAAACGTTTTGATGCCTAAAAGATTGAGAAAGGCATGGGACTGGTCTTGTTTTGGGGCATGCATAACAGTTGGATTGGATTTGGAGGACATGACTTTGTCAACCATTGGCATGTCAGCTGAGAGTTGAACGTTGACTAGGCACAGTGCCGGGAAGGGAGGAGTTTGCAAGTGTTGTCGTCTTGTGATCATGGATATTATGATATTAGTGTTAGTTCTTGCATCATGAAGCTGCAACAGGAAGTGATTCAACAGTTTGAATGGATCTAAAATTTTAAGAACAGTGAAAATGATTTTTCTTACAAAAAAAAGAAAGCAAGTGTGGAGTATAGTAACTGCCTTGTTGTAAGGTTCTAGGAAACGGTATTTGAATCAAATGTTTGCTGAATAACGTCTGCTATAATTTATAAACACAAACATCACACCAAAAAGAGGTCCAAAGAGGCATCTGATTCCTATAAATACTGTTCCTTGCTAATCACTGCTGAGATGTGAGTCGGAAACAATGAACTTAACTTCCATTGAGAATACAGAGTCCTGCATATTTGCACAACCAAAATTTTGATTGCAATCTTTTAACTCTGCGTGAGGAGAAAATCGAGACCTTACTCGAGAAACAAACCAATGGTTATTGTAAACAAGAAAGAATAATCAGGATTTAACTTAATTTTGAAAAAAAAATGTTTTGGCATTGTAATGTTGGCAAAATTGATGAGATGAAATTGGGATTAATAGTTATGGATTAATAGCTGTTCTTTATTTTTTTTTTTCCCCCTTCTCCTGTTTTTTCGTCAACAGGACCATCTCCGTAATTAATTTTTTCCTTTTTTTTGTTTGTTCTGAAAGTCGGCTCTGCCATTGTTTTCAGATTGACCCATTGCACTCTTTGGCTGGAATGGGTCAATCTGAACGGATCAAAAAAGACTTCGAGATCTGAAAAGTAAAATAAATGTACCATATTATAGCACAGCTAATCCTTAGACTAGGTAAAGGGAAAGTAAATCATGACATAATTAATCTAAAGGATAAGAAAAGTTTTTTCTTAGCTATACGCCCATCAAAAATTTATCTACGTCTCATTATAGTAAATCCCCCCTACTTAAGTAAACTGGGCAACCATAAGGATAAAAATAAATGCACGACAGTAGAAACATCAAGAGGAGAGGCATTTACATAAATTATCAGCAGCTTGTAGCCTAATTCTTCCTCAATTTTTTTCCTCTTGAATCTTGTTTACCATGGTTAAAGGCCCAAAATATCTTGTCTATTTTTCTGCATGTTGCGACCTTCTATCCTCTTTCCTGTAACTAGTTTCTGCAATACAGCCTACGGCTGACTACACAATCATGCAGTTTAATAAAATCTACTCCACTACAACGATGAAAACATAATCCACAACGTAAAATCATCGCAGCGAAAAACATGGATAGTATATCCAAATCACGATATAAAATTCACGAGTGTGAGACACACACTTCACAAGTATGTATACACATAACAAGGAAACACAAGTCCGAAAATAAAAAACCATCTCGACACAAAGTGGAGAATAGCGACTGAAACCTCCTGACGGCTTCAACCTGAAATAGAAAATAAGCAACGGAGTGAGTTCAAGAACTCAGCAGGTATCGAGCAGACATGCATAATAAGATATAGCTATCAGTAATAATCATGCAGTACAGTCTCCCGATCTATAACAAGAAATGCGAAAACTAAACAAGAGGGAGAAGTTGTACTCGTTAGAACCTCCTATCCGGATATAAGGGTCGTTAGACCAAATACCGCATGTCTCATGTATGCATGTCAATCATATACAACCACAAAAAATGCAGCATCCAAATGCAGCAATCACAAGCAATAAATGCAATCTATGCATATGATACAAATGACATGGTCACCCCTGACGTCAGTCAACCACCTCACACGAGATGGTGAGGTCGAGTGGGTAGAGCTATGACAACTGTACACTCTACCATCACTACTCCTAAGTGGCCGAATGGATAGAATGTTGTCGGAGTACACCTATCCTCCTACCTCAAACATAGTGGGGTTGCCAAAGCTCTCATCTCCCTGTGTCATAGTCAAGAGGAGGGATCCCTGTCCACTACCATGCTGTAATCACACTACCCATGAGCAGACCAGTGGAGTCTGACAGAGCAAACTACACACACCCTGCCTGATATACCACTAACCCATGAGTGGTTGTGTGTACATATCATATAACTGGCGATGTGCTCAACAACAATGGAGCCGATAATCGCTCAACATGCAATCATGCAAAATGGTGCATAACACTTGTAATACCCTGGTTCTGAGATTCTGGTTAAGTATGACTTAAATAGATGGTACTATCCATATCACCAAGGTGCACCGTTCTTTTCGGAAGCCCAAACTTAAGAACTCCAAAGTTAAGCGTGCTTGGCTTAGAGAAATCTTAGGATGGGGACCTCTTGGGAAGTTTTCCCAGGGTGCGTGCAAGTGAGGACAAATCACGCTGAAAGGACCTTT
>JBBMJZ010413117.1:16604321-16616151 GCA_037833815.1 Zingiber zerumbet | reverse complement strand
TGTAGCGGTGGGGAGGAGAGTCACACGTTGCAGCGAGAGAGCTCGCAGCGGAGGAGCTCGCCAAGGAGGGAGGCGTCACGAGAGAGGGAGCTGCTCGTCTTGAGATAGGGAGGCATCACGGCGAAGGAGCTGCTCGTCGCGAGAGAGGGAGGTGCCGTGGCGAAGGAGCTATTTGTCGGGAGAGAGGGAGGTGTCGCGGGGAAGGAGCTGCTTGTCGCAAGAGAGGGAGGTGTCGCGGGGAAGGAGCTGCTTGTCGTGAGAGAGGGAGGCGGCGAGAGAGAGAGGGAGGATCTTCGGCAGAGAGGGATCCGCGACAGGAAACCGTAGATCGCGGGAGGAGAGGATGCGCTTTCTCTTTGTTGGCTTTAACGCAGTTTTAACCCTTTAACTTATTTGACGTGGGGCGTCCAGGTCAGCAACGCCGCACCGTTCCGCACCAAGGATTCTGCAAGAGAGCTTTTTCATATTATATATATATATATATATAGTAAAAGGAACTCTACTTGATCCATTTCCTCGGCTTCTTCTATTATCGGTATCTAACTATGGAGATTAAAAAAAATAGAAAAAAAATAGATAAATCCAGTAACACCGAGATCGATCCGATCCATGAAATTTTCGAATCAGCCGTCAGGAAGAATCAGTAAAATTAGAGAGTCAAGGTTATGTAGTTCTGCTTTTCCTGAAGCATCTTTTGTGACGTTGGAATTTTGTGGGTTGATGAATTTAGCTCTTTTAATGTAGCATACTTATGTAACTCTTTTGTATGAAAACTCATATTCAGAGAAATAAAAATGTTTTATGTAAAATGTAGCGAAAACTAAATAAGTAACTAGTGTATAAAAATTAGATTGATATAATAACTTTTTGTTGTTAGGAGTCATAGGACCGTGAAAGTGATTCGTAGGATGAGTAGAGGGGCGGCGATGAACAACATTTGACATATAAATATAAATCTATAGTCTTAAAATGTTATAATAAGATCAATTAAACACAATTAGATGTAAAGAAAATGATACACGTAAAATCAATGTTAATAATACTTATATAATATACTTCAATAAATCACTCTTGAATCTCTATTATATTTTTTCCTTTGCGATGCCGCTTTATGGAAAAAATTTCATACAAGTCTTACGCGAAGAATAAGAACAAGCAAAGACAAATAAAACAAACTAGAATCAAGATTATAAACAAGGAAGCTCAAAACAATATCAGAATATTTGCATAAGTTCGCTAGGCCTCGAGGGCTCTTCTTATATATATAGCTTAGTGTGTTCTACTATCAATATATTGTCTACCATTTTATTGATTATTCTCACGATCACTTTAGCCTCCAGTTTGCCAATGGATCTCTAAGTCGATTAGACTTAGTTTCTCCCTAGTCAATTGTTCTCTTTGGTAATGTCAACTTGAATTGACTAATGTCAACCTTAGTTTGATTGTCCAACCTAACCACTTCAGTCATTTGACAGTTTCAACTTTCCTCTGTCGATAATCTTCTTTCTAACTCATGTTAAGGGATCAGTTAACTGCAACACTAATTGGCTTAACACATTTATGCTATTGTCTAGTCAACTAGCTTCGAACAAAAATGTTCTTATTTCTTAGCCATTGAGCCTTGGATGCTTCATTTCATCCTTCCCTAAACTCCATTGCCCCAGGAGTTACTAAGTTAGCAAACCTAATTATACCAATGTTTCTTGACTTGCGGTCTCTCAACCTGATGCAATCCTTTTTTGAAATCTATCAGACCTTCAAGCTATTGAGCATCTCTCCTTGGTCGTGCCAAGTCATTATCCACACTCACAAACTGTGACTTCTTGAACTCAATGTGTGTCCTACCAAATTCACACACATCAAATAGACAAATAAATTGTAACTTAAATTCTTTGCCCAAATATTAAAATTCATAATAGAGCTCGACTATTTATAACATAATTGCATTATTCATGAGCGAAAGAATATAACGATCTTTCTCCATGGTTATATAAATTCCACAAGGTAGAGTCAAGGATGTGTATAAGACTAGCGGTAAATAAGGCAAAAGAAGCTAGTTCACGATGGAACATACCTTTGGCCTTCGAGAATCAAACGGACTAATAAGGCAACATCTCATCAAGATCAAGATATCTTGAGTTTGTAAGATAGGTTGAGCCTGCCTAAAGTCCTAGCACAACCAAAGTTACTACTCCATGTTAGAATGCATGTTAGAAGTTTAATTTTGTCACACCTATTTTAGATAATGAATAATCTCACATGCAATATATTAGATTTTTTTAATCAATATACGAAATTCAAATCCTATCTTACTAATGAAAACATCGAAAGTTTTTTGAAAAAGAAAAAAGAAAAGAAAAACTGAAGGAAGAAATGGGTGTTAAAAAAAACGATCTTTTAGCTCAAAGAATTCATTCCAATGGCCGCCTCCTCCTCGGCGTAGGCGTAGCCAGAATTGCTAGCGCTACTGTACAAGAGGTAGTAGGATACGGAGAGGGTTGCAGTGAGGAAAGCAAAGGCAGCACCGGAGGCGAAAACACCTCTCCGCAACACCTCACAGGATGGGTCGTTCATATAGTAGAAGCCCCGGTAAGCGGTGTGGTAGGCGTTCTGTACCGATGCAGCAAGCAATAACATCTCCGCCACCAGAAAAGTCAACCTTCATCAACGAAAAACCAAAAAGGTCAAAACTGACCATCGCATTGCAAAATCGAAACAAGAGGGAAGGGGGTGGGGATTAGGGTATATTCGAATTACCAGCAGCACCAAAAGAGGGAGACGGTGCAAGAGCGGGATTTGCCGCGTCTGATCGAGGGGCCGCAGAAGTAGCACCTGGTGACGGACATGATGAAGGCCTGACTCGCCAACAGCAAGAGGAAAGCGCCGACGCCAAGTCCAGTCGCGATGCCGGAGTCGTACGCGCAGTGGGTGTACTCCTTCTCGTCGTCCGGAACCACCTGGGCCTGCATAACGGAAGATCTCCGAGGTCAGGAATTAGAATGCGAAGTCGGATTTGGGGATTGAGATCGCGGGAAGGATTGCCGAGATACTTACCGTGCTCCGTCGCAGCTCGGCGGCGATGGCAAGGGCGAACGCAGTAACATCGAAGACAACGGCGACCGGGAGGACTACCCTGGAGGCCATGGAGGAGGAAGAGGATGGTTGGGGAAGGCGAAGCCGCATCTCAAGGGATCTGAAGAGCGTGAAGAAAGGGTTTCTTCCCCCTTTTTTCTTTTTTCTTGAGCAAATGCCTCGCTGTTTCCGTGTTTCGGTGAGTACTAGTGCGTTGGACCGAAGAGCTTAGGAGGCGATTTGTTGACCCTTTTTTACTTAAAAATAAAGAATAAAAAATTAGAAAACGTGACGAATCGTTAATAATTGGAGCAAACTGCAAAAGTGCAGGCTACAAGGCTAAAAGAATTAATTAGAGGATCCCATGGGCCACGGGGGATCACGTCGACACGCATCTTAAGGCGCTTACCCCAGGGTCGATCACCTTCCGATCCTCAGCTGCATTCTCCCTCTCCCGGCGTCCCCGAAGCTCTGCTTCGCTTGCAAGTAAACTCCAAATCACGAAACTACTTCATACGTCACGATCATAACCGCCAGTGACGCGATCGGCGATGTCGTTTCCGACGGCGGTGAGGGTGATGCTTGCGGTGCAAGAGAAGAAGCCGTCCGCCGTGGACATCTATGGGCCGCTCCGGCAGTACATCGTCACCGCCTACGGAGAGCGCGAGGCTCAGGCGGCGGAGGACGACCTCGACGCCGTCCGCCAGCTTCGCCTCGATCTCGAGAAGCCCTCCGAAGCCGCTGCGACCCCAGGCCTCCGACGGGATCTGCTCCTCTCCTACTACCGCGCCCTCTCCGTCATCGAGCCCCGCTTTCCTATCTCTCCTGACCGCGCCCATGTCCATTCGCTGACCTTCACCTGGTTCGACGCCTTCAAGCCCAACAAGAAGGCCTCCCAGCAGTCGATCCACCTCGAGAAGGCCGCCGTCCTCTTCAACCTTGGTGCCGTTAACAGCCAGATCGCGCTTTCCGCTGATCGAACTGATGCTGCGGGCCTGAAGCACGCCTGCAATGCCTTCCAGAGTGCTGCTGGGGCATTCGCCTATCTCAAGGATCATGCCGCGGGCAGGGCAAGCGCCGGCGGAGCCACTGTCGATCTCTCCGTCGAATGCGCTGCGATGCTGGAGAAACTGATGCTAGCGCAAGCTCAGGAGTGCTTTTTTGAAAAGGTCATCGCAGACTCCAAGCCACCTGCCCTTTGCTCTAAGGTTGCTCGCCAGGTGATTATCCCTCTAGGCTTCCTTCTTATTTTAAACTTTACATGATATTCTATCTATTTACATGTTCTTTTATTTTGATCTTTGCTTAGTTTTCTTCGAATTTTAGATTTGGTATTTTTATCTTGAACGTATATTCTTTATATTGTTATGAGTTGATGCGTACTGTTATTAAATTTATATAGTTCGTAAATGCAGCTTTGACTACAACATTGATTATGATCTTGTGGTTTTCTTTTGCCGCATGACTGAATCATACATGAAAATGCCAAATACTTGTACTTGTTCTTGTTCGGCATAACTTGAAATGCCGCATGACTGAATCATATAAAGACACTAATTTCCTGAATTGCTGTCCTGGAATTCATACTTTGTGGCCATCTAGTACGAGGTTTTGTTTATTTTGTAAATATCTATTCATTTTGATCCTAGGATAACATGGTAAAACTAGCTTTATTCTGTCAAATCATAGTAAGGAACTCATGTTTTTAATATATTTTTTGTGTAATTATTAGCATTTCTCTAGATTGTGAGAATCACAATTTTTAAATCAATACAAAATACAATTTCCATGCATTTGAGATTGTCATTTTATACGCCACTATCATCCACATCACAGAATTTACTTGCCATTTCACACCCATGTTTTGTCTATAAACTCCTTGTTGTGGTTTGTTGCTCCTTGTTGATGTTAGGTGCCACATAAGCAGTTTATTGATGTGGGGTGCCTCATAGTTTATATCGCTATATAGGGTCTAAACCAATCACATATTAGACTAAGAATAGTAATAATTTTGTTTTCTGCTCCTGTGGAGAAATTCACATGTGGACAATGATAAGGTAAAGTGCCATCGAAGGAAAATACAGGTGGGCAAAGTGACATAATGATATAATGTGTGTGAAAGTTTAAAATGGCCATATTGGTGGGTACAATTCACTTTACTGTATTTAAATTCTTATCAGGACATTAACCCAATTATGGCCTTGTTCGAGATGACACAAATAAA
This sequence comes from Zingiber zerumbet, assembly GCA_037833815.1. Taxonomy (NCBI): domain Eukaryota; kingdom Viridiplantae; phylum Streptophyta; class Magnoliopsida; order Zingiberales; family Zingiberaceae; genus Zingiber; species Zingiber zerumbet. The sequence continues at coordinate 16,610,855 of JBBMJZ010413117.1, read as the reverse complement.
ATTATTTCACACCTCTTTTCTTGTTGCAGGTTGGCCTCTATTATGAGGAAACTTATGCAACTTTAAATGCTCCACTGCTCAACCAGCACTTAGATCGTACATGGATCTCTCATGTACAACTTAAGGCAGCTCAGTACTATGCAGAAGCTTGCTATAGATGTTCGTTGGATCTTCATGAGAAGGAAGAGATTGCTGAAGAGATTTGTAGGCTCAAGATTGGGATTAATGCTCTTGCTGATGCAAAAAAATCTATAAGGGGTGTTCCCCAACCTTTGCTTGATTCTGTCAACAAATTAGAGACCAATATGAACCAGAACTTGGAGAGAGCTGTGAAGGAGAACAATCGGGTTTATTTTATGAGAGTTCCTGAAGCAAGTTCCTTGGCTGCTTTACCTGCAGCCTCTCTTGTCAGACCTATTTCGATGGCTGAAGTATTAGATGCTAGCAAGGAGACATTATTCTCTAGGATAGTTCCAGACAGCTGCACAAGGGTTCTTTCCAAGTACACTGATATGGTAGACAACATTATTCGGACACAGGCAGAGAAGTTGCAGCAAGGAAGTGAAATAACTAGAGTTAAGCTTAAAGAGATGGATCTTCCTGAGTCTATCTTAGCCTTGGAAGGTAACTTTAGTTTGCCTGCGGAACTTAAGGAAGATGTTGAAGCAGTCCAGATAAGTGGTGGCCCTTCTAGTCTGGAAGCTGAGCTACAACAACTCAGAGATTTGACACGAGTTAACCAGGAACTCTTGGTCCAGACTGAAGAGTTACTGCAGAAGGAAGCAAATGAGGATGCACAATTCCGAGCCCAATTTGGAACAAAATGGAGAAGACCTCAGTCAAGCACTTTGACAAAGAACCTGCAGGACAGATTGAATAAATTCACTGCAAATATTAAGCAAGCTGCAGATAGTGATGCCAAGATAGAACGGTCCATAAGCGACAATTTGGAACTGATGGCAATTCTTAACCGCAGACCGGTAGGTTTGTTTCTTTAAATGCTGGATTCTGCCTTTTTTTGGTGCTGGTTCACTTTTGAAAAACATAAGCTGCATTTTGTTACTACAAACCATAAGCTACAAGAAAGGTACTACAAACATGAGAAACTTTATGAAGTTATTCTGTTTTTGTTGGTATAAAAAATGCTTCAGATATTCATTTCCTTAGCTACATTTATTCTAATGACATGACACAAAATTATTAAATCTATTTTTTTCTTCTTTTAGATGTTCAATGAAATTCAAATCTTATAGAATGATGATGGTATGCTTACTCTACGTCTTATTTATTTCTTCTTTCAAATTGATTATGAGTACACACATAATATCACAACTTTGATTAAAGTGTTGAGTAGATACAATCTTGTTATTTTCTATGTGAAACTTAATCATCTTGCAGATTATACCTATTGGTTTGTGGTCTGTTTGTCTCATTTACCCTTGCTTTTTTTTCTCTCCCATTTTTCTACTGTTTTGGCCACTAATAGGGAGATTGTCGTAGTGTTGCATTAATGGGCTCCTTAAATTTTTCTTCAGACGTTCTCTTGTTTATTAAATCAATATTAATTTCTTCATTAAGTTAGCAAATTGGATTTTTTATATATGCTAGTTATCAAGCAATTATTAGTTTTTACAGCTACATTTTCCGAGTAATTATTTTTTTCAGTTGATCAAGTTGACTTTTGGGCAGAACCCTTCAACAATTAGATCTTTTGCTGTTTAATGTTTACATTCAATATATTCTTAATTCTGGCCATTGCTAGAGTTCCTTTTCATGCTATTGTTCACTTTAAAGATGTTTTCATTATTATGTTTTTCATCTTGTGTTTTGTCTATTTCTGAATCTCAACTTTTGTTGGTTGACAATATAAAAACATATTTTTCAGATTGAATCTGCATTACCTAGTCTTGCAAGGCCTATTATGTCTTTGGATGGCAATGAAGATGCTATTGTGGGAGCACTTAAACAGAGCTTGGTATTATGTTACTAAATATTTATCTTGATAGTGTTCATGGAAAATTGCAGAATTGCCTGATTCTAACATCAATTTGAAGAGTTGGTTGTTTTCCATATTTGAATTATCCTTCTACATTCTTCTTTTTTTGTGTTTTTGGTTACCTTAGTTTGGTGCAGTAAATATCATAATTAACATGCAAATCAGAAGTATTTGCAGTTATAGAATTTTAGTAAACTTAGAATTTCTTTTATTGGGGTTGCATTTGAATTCATAGTATTCACATATTGGGATTGTGCATTCTCTGATATCGAGATGATATAGCTACCTGTAAACTAGTACTTTTTTTTTACTTGGTAGATGTTCAGTTGAACTAGTTTTATTACAATTCACTATACTACAACAACAACAACAACAACCAAATTTTATCCCACTAGGTGGCATCGACTTTCATTGAATATTTGCCTAGCAACCTAACACGCAACCCTCACCCTTTTTCATCCAGGATTGGGACCGGCATCAGTGTTTTTTTTAAATCATAATTCACTATCATTTACTTTATTCTATATTAACTCTATAAGGAAGGAGTTTGGGCATTTTATAGCACCAATCCATTATCATAACCTGATTATTAAAATGCCAGTGTCTTAAATTGAAACTCAAAGCTACACGGGTGATTTAGTTTCAACTATATTTTTTTTCTAAAATGCTGTTGTGATGTTTTAAAATTTATTTATTCTCCTGGACTGTTGTTCAAGATGTTAATCTTTTTAGCTTCAGATATGAATCCAAAAATATTTTGGAGTATCCTCTATTGTTGTTGTTGTTATTGTTGTTATTATATATTTTTATTTATTTTATTTCACTTGTTTTTTATATCCATGATTTGTCATATGATTAACAGACTTATTACTTTTTCTTATTTAGAGGCAATTGGAGAATTTAGGCGCACAGAGGGCAGGTCTTGAAGACATGTTAAAAGAGATGAAGAGAAAGGTGACAATATTTGTTGTTTCCCCTCTCATGTTTATAAAGCTGGAATCTTGATTTTTCATCTTTCTTGGATCATCTAAATGAACTTAGTCGCCATTAACCTTGCCCTGAAATGATTGATACCTCCTCTAGGTTTATCTTATGCGAGAAGACTTAAAACAAGTTAGTTGCTTAAATTCTGGAAGTAAAACAGCAAGGTTGATGTTGGAAATTGTTGATATTTGTAGATTACTTCAATGTTATGTATTTGATAATCTCAATAATAATGCTTTTATGCAAGTTAGTATTTTTTTTTTTGTTTTTCTAGGTAACCTTACTGAGTTATGTATCTTCTTTGTTCTTTGGTATTATGAATTATGTTTTTGTTGATTGATGGATTGTTATAAATTGTTGGATCATATCAAGTTGTCTACAAAACTTGTATGGACTGTCCCATTAAACTATACAAAAACGAAAATGCCACCAATGTTTTAGACTTAAGGTGATTGCTGTATTCTGGTGACTAATAGTGCTGTTGTGGTGAGTAATGATCATACCCTAGCATATGCAATTGCTTTCTGACTTACCTATATCTTGCTAGTTGTTCTCAATTCACTATTATTAGTTTATTACCTCTTGCAGGATGATATATTACCAAAGTTGATGTCAAGCACTGGATCACAAGAAGATCTCTTTAGGAAGGAGATATCCAAGTATGATCAGATATGTGGAGAAATTGCTCAGAATATTGAGGCGCAGGAGCAATTGTTGCTTCAAATTCAGGTATGGTATCGTCAATATTCAGGAGGTTAACTATGTTGTATTGATCAAAAACTAGGAAGCCCTTGTGCTTTTTATGGTCTGGCTATGATCTGTGTTCTTGTTTGACAATCCAACTCAGTATCTACTTGCTATGCATGGTATTTGGTTTTTGCTAGTGGTATACTGGTCTTTGTCATTTAATTCAAATTCATGTTTTATGCCATGTTCTGACTCTGGTCTTGTGAAGTATGACGTTGCATGACTGTTTCAAGCATCTTTCAATGAGTAATTGTACAGTTGATCTTTTAGCGAGAATTGTGGTAGTTGACTAGCACAGAATAATTACTTGAGTTTACATCTTTTGCTGGTTATGTCCTTTATAGTTGGTCTATTTCTATCATCAGTGAGGAATATCATTTTCTTCACATTTTTTAATTAACAAGAAATCTTATTTCTTTAACTCAAAAATGCATAGTAATTTTCTTTTCATTTCTTACATAACAAGAAATTTTTAATTCGTTCTCAAAAATGCTATTGTTACATTTTTCACTGCTAACATTTACTTGCCATCTATTGGCTCGAAATGGAATTTTTTTTAATTAACAGAAATGTTTTTCCACTTTATCCTGTATCGTCTATATCTATAAGGATAGTTGTTTCCTTCATTGCTCTTCATAGGCACAGAACGAAGAGTTTTCTGCTATTTTCAATCTGGAGGACTTCAAAGGTATTTGTCTTTACTCTTTAATCTCTCTTTCTTAATTTAGTTTATTCGTATGGTTTTTTTTTAAAATTATTCGATTTGTTGGTGGATCATTTATTAATGAAACACTTGAGTGGTTGTGAAATTTTTTCCATGTTGGTCATGGATTCTCTTCTCTTTGGGTTTTAAATATTTTCTTGATTATGTAACTTGTAGGCTAACATACATTCACTCTATCATAGTGTAATTGGCAATTCTTTCAAGTGTTTATTGCTATGTCAACTTGTCATAATCATGTGATTCATTTGTGGCTAAAGGTGATAACATTCACCCCAAGCGACCCATTATCGCCAACCTCTCGGCTAGATACAGGCAAGTAAATCACGGGGGCTTCACCCAACAAAAGTAGTGCATACAGGGGTGAGGTAACCCGCAGGGCTTCCACATCCATTGGGAATTGATCCAGGCTTATCTATGGCAGCATTACTGCATGAACTATCCGTGCCACCCATGGAGACCAGAATCATGTGATTCATGACTCGTATCCTTATGATATGATTTGCTTGTAAAATTATATTCTTATATATAAATTCCAAATGAAAACGGTTACAATTAAGTTCAATTCAACCTAATTCTTATTTACAATTCTAACAGTAAGAAAGAGAGCACATTAAAAAAAGTTAAATCTAACCAATTCAAATAAGTTTTACCCATAAGAAAGTAAATTAAACTTGATACATTGGATATTTATCCAGACTATTTATAAAAGAAAGCATGAATTTTATGTCATATGAAAGAAGTATATGTTGGATCGAGATGCACATAGGGGGGGTGAATAATATGGTTTTAAAAACTTCTCTTTTTGTTTTGAAAAGCGAGTACGCAGCGGAATTAAAATACAAAAACAAAAAGCCAAAACACAAGTACGCAAGCGATTTACTTGGTTCGGAGCCTTCGGCGACTTCTACTCCAAGACCCAGGTCCCGCGGACCTATCGATGGGTAATTCACTAATAACCTCTTCTGGAACCGTCGGAAGAAGGGATCGAGTACAAAAAGAATAATAGGAACAGTGTAACATGCTACACGTTCCTTTTAAGCAATAATTAAGTATACGAAAAGAACTTTGTTACCCAACACTTGTTGATAATCAGATCAGGCTTGGTGTTGGTCAGCTCCTCAGCAGTAGTTGGGCGCAGCAGCGTCATAGCAGAGCAGCAGCAGGAGGAAGTCGTAGCAGTCGGAACGCCAAACGGATGCATAGAAGCTTGTAGAATTGATGAGGAAGAACCCTTGGTCGAAATGCTCTTTATCAATGCCAAGTTTTATCCCCTTAAAAAGCGGCTCCTTCGACAACGTCTCTGCCTTATCCGACCGAAGGCGCCTTTCAAGCACTCGAAGGTACCTTCCATGAACAATACTCAAGGCACCTTCAGTCGCATGGAAGGCGCCTCGGGTACTATTCACCCGATGTCTTTTGTGCTCCATTTGCCCTGCAAAAAGTGTTAGTCCAATACAAAAATATTTAACCTACAAAACAAGGTTAGCACAATACTAATATGATGAATTTATAACTTAGACCTTGTCCACTAGACAGGATCTAGTCAGAGTCTCAATTTAAATTTTCGAAATGGACCTAAATTGGATTGACGCCTACTGCCCCCCTCAATCGAGACGCGTCCTTACTGAGTCACTCTCTCCTCCAGTGACTTACCTTCATTTACTAATTAGACTAGCCTCTTGATCCACCAGGTCTTCTCGCAAGTTGTTAGGGCCACAGATCCAACTGGACTTCGGTCATCTTCAGGCCCCGCGGACCCGGCCGGACTTCCCGCCAGATATCAAGTCGGTCCTTTGACTTATCTGGGCTTCGCATCAACTATCGGGTCCTCAGACCTAGTTGGGTTTCATCCTAGTGTCAGATCCCCTAGACCCGTCAATCCCTGCACACCGATAAATGCATTAGATTACAAAAACACATAACCTAACTCACTTGTCATTCATCAAAATCCGAGTTAAATTGTTAGTGTAAATTGCACCAATAATCTCCCCCTTTTTGATACAATGATAACCTAGTTAAAGTTAGGAAAAACAAGTGCATTAAAATGTAGTTAGAGAAAAACAATGCATAGAATAACTTAATA
>JBBMJZ010413117.1:16575663-16604221 GCA_037833815.1 Zingiber zerumbet | reverse complement strand
ATAGTTAGGTTAATTGCATAGATGTTGTCCTTCCTAAACCCTTTTAGTTTTATGTTAGGGTTATCTATGTGCTTAATTAAACATTCAGAAGTTAGGAGCCTAACACAGCAAGTAATACATTTTTAACAATAAAGTCGGTTTTGAAAGCCAATAACCTTAAGTTTGTCGTTGTTTTCAAAGGCAATCGTTCGTAAGCTTTTATATGTTAGTTGAGTGAACTTGGTGTGATCTCTAGTCATGTGTCTGGAACAACCACTATCCAATATCCACTTAGTTTCCCACAAAAGGTAGGAGTCATTATTAATGTTACTTTACTTTGACTAAATTATTTGATTTTAATTTAAATTTGAATTTGATTTTGAAGTTTAATTTAAGTTTAAATTTTTGTTTGATTTAAAGTTAAGTTTTAATTTTAATTTTAAGATATGACTTAATTTTTTAGTTAAGTTTAAATTTTAATTTTAATTTTTAAGTTTAATTTAAGTTTTGTTTGATTAATTTTTAAGGTAAGTTTTAATTTATTTTTATTTTAATTTATTTTAATTTATTTTAATTTATTCATCTCACCCTATCTATATTTTTAATCAGGGAATTTTATAATTTTATGAGATGAGTTAAATTGAATTTTAAGATTTGGTTTAATTTGTGTTAGATTAAAATTTAGCTTTAGGTTCAATAAACAGGTATTCTTTGGAAAAACGTCTAAGCCGTGATAAATCACCTGGACATCATTAGAGTAACCACGCCTTCGAAATTTCCAAATAGTCCTGTCCAATGAACTTAATATAAAATTTTGATCTAACCGGTTAAGATTAGTAAGAAATAGCTTCAGTTAGTTTCACTAAGCCAAATGCACCGACTCGAAACCATATCTTCCTAGACATGCATAGACAGAGCTTTTCTAACCTACTATCATCCAAAACTTCTCCAGTACTGTTTGTCAAGTTAAATTTTATCCCTTATTACTCTAGTCCTAATTATCCAGCCAGGTAAGGTTTATGTTTTGGAGGTGCTAACTAATTGGAGCATCCCCTAAATTGTTGCTTTTATATTTGATTTTTGGTTTATGTTTATTTGTTTTGTAATTATAATAAACTTAATTATAGTTTGAGTTTAGATTAATTTCGGATTTATTTAATTTAAGTTTATTTTTTAATTTATTTGATTTCATTGAATTTAGCTTAGAGGGTTTAATTTTTGAGATTAAGGTTGAGTTATTTGGTTTATTTTGATTTGGTTTTAAGTAGTGTATTTTATTTTAGGTATATAATATTAAATTGGTCCTACTTGCGTAGTTAGACACGCTTTTAGAACTCAGGCTTTGCTTTGATTTTTATTTTAGGTGACTAGAAATATAAAGGTTTTGTTAGTCGAGCTGAACTTGTATCCGAGTTCAGATTTATTGTACGCAGCTCTTTGTGATCCAAGTATCATATCAAGGTACTTGGATCTAGTTGTGAATTTCTCTAGAAGTTTTAATCTGAAATTGTCCTCCTCAAGGCTGAGGTTAATTTTAGTTGTTTGTTAAATGTGTTATTTTCTATACTTAGTTCATTTATTTGATTTTCAGAAATTGTCAATTTTCTATGTAAACATACAATTATTGTAAAAAACTTTTTGCTTAAAATAGATTGTACCGTGTTGGAACCTTCGAAAACGAGTACGGACTCGTGGCTCGATTCAGGTTTAGACTCGTCTTCCAATTCACTTTTTGATTCACTTTCCGATTCTGATCTGTATGCCATCAGCGCGAGGTAGTTGGTGTGCTTCGGTTCGTCGTTGTCCAATTCTTCCACGGACGATTCATCCCAAGTCGCCTTAAGGACTTTCTTCTTTTTGAGATTCGGGCAATCATGCTTATAGTGTCCCTTCTTGTTACATTTAAAGCACGTGATATTTGCCTTGTTGTTGGGAGTGGACTTGATCTTCTACAAATCCTTTTTGGTGAAATTTTTCCTTCTTCTAGTGAACATTTTTCTTATCAGGTTCACTAGGTGTTCTTCATTGTCTGTGTCTGGGTCAGACTCATCTTCTGGTTCTAGTGTGGTTTTGGACTTTTCTCTGGACGATCCTACAATGAGAGCAATACTCTTCTCGACTGGTTTGACGTTAGTCTGTTCATGCAATGCTAGTTCACAGAAAAATTCGTCTAATTTCAATTTAGATAGAATCCTCAAAATTTTGTAGGCATCCATGATAGATGCCCATGGTGCATTTCGAGGAAATGCGTTTAGAGCATACCTTATTAGATCTCGATTTTCCATCTGATGATCGATTTTGTGGATTTTGTTGAGGATGCCCTTGATTCATGCGTGCAATTGACTTACAGTCTCTCCTTCCTACATTTTGATATTAAATAACCTATTTAAGAACAAATCTCTTTTAGTTACCTTTGGGTCGTTGGTCCTTTCGTGTAGTTATATGAGTTTATCCCACAACTCCTTTGCGTTCTCGTGTGGTCTGACACGGTTTAGCTCCTCCTTCGTTAGACCGCATTGAATTGTGTCGAGTGCCTTGAAGTCGATCTGGGCCTTTTTCTTCATCTTCGGATTCTAATTTTCCGGATCAATTGGAGTTCCGATGTTATGGTCGAATGACACCTTGTATCCTTTGGTGACGTTGAACCACTAGTCGAAGTCTATCTTCATGTATACTTCTATTCGTCTCTTCCAGTAGGGGAAGTCGTCTCCTTTGAATAGCGAGGAACGAATGGTGTTGTATCCCTCGGTTTGGGTCATTAATTTTCTAAAAGGAGAACTTTAGACAAATACCAAGAGTTGATCTTGGGATAAGTAGTATGGGAAAAAGACAGAGATTGCGGTTATAATTAAGCAACAGAAATCAAAAAGTTGAAAAAGCAATGATCCCCCTGCTCGATCAGGGTTACACCAATTTAGAGCAAACTAGGCTCGAATACCACTTGTTGGATCAAGATGTACGTGGGAGGGGGAGGGGGTGAGGTGAATCACGTGGTTTTAAAAACTTCTCTTTTTATTCTGAAAAGCGAGTACGTAACGGTATTAAAATATAGAAACAAAAAGTCAAAACACAAGTACGCAAGCGGTTTACTTGGTTCGAAGCCTTCGGCGACTCTTACTCCAAGATCCAGGTCCCGCGATCTATCGATGGGTAATTTACTAATAATGAGATCGAGTATAAAAAAAATAATAGGAACAGTGTAACTACATATTCCTTTTAAGCAATAATTAAGTACCTGAAAAGAACTTTGTTACCCAACACTTGTTGATAATCGGATCAGGCTTGGTGTTGGTCGGCTCGTCAGCAGTAGTCGGACACAGCAGCGTCGTAGCAGAGCAGCAGTAGGAAGCCGGAGCAGTTGGAACGCCAAACGGACGCGTAAAAGCTTGTAGAATTGATGATGAAGAACCCTTGGTCAAAATGGTCTTTTATAAGGGATGCATTAAAGGCGCCTTCAATGTCAAGTTCTATCCCCTTAAAAAGTGGCTCCTTATCGTCGACGGCGTCTCTGCCTTATCCGACCGAAGGCACTTTCCAAGCACTCGAAGGCGGCTTCCATGAATAGCACTCAAGGCGCCTTTCGTCACCTGGAAAGCGCCTCGGGTGCTGTTCACGTGAGGTCTTTTGTGCACCCTTTTTCTTGTAAAAAGTGTTAGTTCAATATAAAAATATTTAATTTGCAAAACAAGATTAGCACAATAATAATACGATTAATTTATAACTTAGACCCTGTCCTCCAGACCAGGATCTAGTCATGGTCTCAATTTAGATTTCCGAAATGGACCTAAATTGGATTGACGCTTATTGTCCCCTCAACTGGGACGCGTCCTCACTGAGTCACTTTCTCCTCCAGTGACTTACCTTCACTTATCAACTTGCAGTCTATTGACTAGGCTCTTGATCCACCATGTCTTCTCGCCAGTTGTTAGATCCGCAGAACTAATTGGACTTCGGTCAGCTGTCAGACCCCGCGGACCCAACCAGACTTCCTGCCCGATATCAGGTTGAGTCTTTGACCTATTCTGGGTTTCACACCAACAATTGGGTCCTCAAACCTAGTTGGGTGTCATCCTGGTGTCAGGTCCCCTAGACTCGTCAATCCTTGCACGCTTGGTAAATGCATTAGATTATAAAAATATCTAACTTAACTCATTTATCATTAGTCAAAATCTGAGTTCGACCGCTAGTGCAAATTGCACCAATAGTATCAAGATTGAAGAAAGAAGAATCTCAAAGTCAAATATAACAGTGTAAGAAAATTTTGCCAAATGGAGATAGAGTTGAGGATAACCCTGGGAACTCAACAATTATTAACCAAAGAATAAGTATGGGTTGTCACTTTGATACACATAATGATAATGAGGTCAAAATATGACATAATGTTTAGAAGTCATGTCATTAAAAGTCATCTCCTGCTAGATGATCATGATATTTTATATGTCAAGCATTCAACAATATGATTTATTGTTCATTTAATTTCAATTTTTAATGAGATGAAATAAATGATATTTTATAAATATCGATCTATATATTTTTTTTATAAATGAAGGGGATTCTTGGCGCAATGGTAAAATTGATGTCATATGATCTAGAGCTCACAGGTTCGAGTCTTGGAAATGCCCTCTTGCAAAGTAAGATAAGGATGCTTACACTAGACTCTTCCCCAAGACCCCATATTGGTGGGAGTTTTGTGCACCGGGCTGCTCTTTTATATTTTTGTTATGAATTAAGCATATAAGGATTTGTTTGCCGTCTGAGACCTTAATTTTCCTACTAAAATATCATCTGTTTCTATCTAAGATCCTAACATTACAACTCCATTTTTATCTAAATTACGGAGTAAATGAGCCTCTAGATGTGATATTTCCCTAGTGATTCTTTCATGTCCTTGGCTTGTCATATGAGCTTGAATTTTATAGTTCCGAATGTGAAAAGAAGTATAAATATATTTTTGTTATGAATCAATATCAAATTTCTCCATTTATACAGTTATAGATGGAACATTATAATTTTTGGATATCAAAACTATTTAATAAAGTAGATTTTTAATATACTTTATATTTTTAATCAGAACCTTGCTGTTCACAATTCAAAAATTCACCAGAACAATTTTTAACATGAACCTTGGTTCGACAACCTTGAATTTGAGTTCAAACGAACAAGTTTGACTACAACATATTTTTAGATAAAAATGAAAGAAAAAAAAGTCAAAATTGACCTGGTTCACTTGGATTTGGTTGGACTTAGTTATGTTGATTGTTGTCTGGGTTTGGCAGGCTCTCAACTTTTGTTGAGTTTGGCTAAAACAACAATCACATTGTAATCTATTAAAGCCATCATTTCAATGATCAAAACGGGGAGCAGCCTCACAAAATAGCAACACGAGTACATAGATTTGTCTAGCCATGTTGAAGTCAGTTGACACGTATAGTTATATGTGTGTGTGTAATACGTAAATGTATGCATATGTATGTATGTATCATTTCAATGTGATTCCAGTGTATGTGATCGATAGGCATTGCAGCTTTGGACCATATCTTACGGATGCAACCATGTTTACTACTCTCAGGAATCCAAGTCTTTTAATTATGAAACATGAGACAGTTTAATTCCACAGTTGAGTAATTAGCAGGGATCTGAGAGATCAGATATGACTTGTTATCATTTAAGTGCCTATGTGATTTAGAGGGGCATTCGTTGTTGCCACATTCAGAACTTCAATACCCATTGAAATTGCTAAGCACACTTGCGCAATTATTAAACATATTTACTCATAGCAACCAAATCTCACTTGGTGAAATAAGAATAAGTGTTAGGATAATCAAACAACCAGCAATATATGATGAGCATTGATGGAGATGAAGTGCAGCTAAATTGTGCTGAAGAGTTGTTTCTGTCAGTTAGAGAATCATGTCTTTTAGCGTAGCAACTAAGTTTAAAAGGAGTTAAACCATTTAGTTACTTTGTTGTAGGTTTCCCTCAGAGGATCATTCCAAAACTCTTATCTTTTAAGGATTACTATTAGATGAATTTACTAGTCATATTCAAGTTAAATATCCATGTTGTATGCTAATTATAGTGCTGATTGATAAGACTTTATTTACTATGAATTTGGAATTGAATTCTGAATACAAGCTTAAAACTACATTGGAACTTAATATATAAAATTTAGCTAAAAATGCCATCGCACCTGACAATGCAATCATGTAACTCCTTTAAAATGATGGATTGCCATCTTATTCTAAAATGATAAAAAAGGGCAGCACAATGCACGAAACTCCCGCTAATACGGTGTTTGGGGAAGGGTCTATTATTGTACGCAGCCTTACCAACTTGTGACCCTTCTAGATCATACGGCAGGAATTTTACCAGTACGCCAAGGCTCCCCCTCCTTGTTCTAAAATGATTACACGTAATTCCTTATTAAAAATCCAGACCCCAATGAGTTGATTTGGTATGATTTGTTCCAACGAGGGAGATCTGGGCCTGGGCTTATATTATGGCTAGGAGATCTGGGCCTGGACCTAGAACAACTTTTCAATATCCATGTGAGATAATGGACCGATTTGTGCTCAGTCTGTACCTAGCCCAGGCACAACCCACTAACATCCCGAGTTCCACTAGGCCTCGGAAAATGATTTAAATGGAGAAAATGTATAAAGATGGGATGAACATATTTAAAAATTACTGGCAATCATCGTATATAGACAAGTGAATCGATTAGATTTGATGATGTGGGACTGAAAAGATGTTAAAGGAAATTAAGTTTATATAATGTATGAGGTTTAAAATGACCTCATTATCTATGATTACACAGGCAGTGGGATAGCATCCATCCATATATCCCCAACTGTAAGTAGTTGGGGTAACATATGACTTGATCTAGTCACCAAGCTGTAGCTCCAAGTTGTGCTTTAACTCATTTTGTATAAGATGTCCTCTCTCAGAATGTTGAAGACAGTCCTGAATCTTTTTAAATATCCCTATCAATTTTGACAGTTGCTCGTGAGAGGAGCTATAAACAGATTGCTGCTGCAGTAGCAAAATATAGAGAAATCAAGGAGAACACTAATGAAGGGATGAAGTTTTATGTTACTCTTCAGGTATGCTAGTTTCATAAATCAGACTATAAATACTCTTCTGAACAAAAGGAGAGTTCTGACTAAATTTTTTACATCCATAACCATGAATCAAACTTTGGGAAGTTATGATGAGTACAGAAGGCCTTGTTCAATAAATTTGTTTTTGTTGCATTATGGAAAAACCAAAAGTAATCTTCCTTTGTGCTCCAGGATGCAATAACAAATATAAAGCAGCAATGCAGTGACTTTGCGATGACCAGAAGCATTCAGTGTCGGGAAATGATCGAGGATGTACAGAGGCAGGTATCCAGACTCAACTTTAAAGCTGATGGGAGGACTGGTTATAGTTATCCTTCTGCTGATCAAGCCAGTATGCAGAGGAATGCTTCTCAACAATCGGAACAACAGAGCGCTTCACAACATCCTCAGGCAGCCTTCCATAACCCGCCAGGGGAGCAGCCAAGGCCCGGATACTCTCACCCCCACCCTGTTTATGCCACGCCCCAGCAGGCCCCTTACCCGGCTCCAACTGCTCAATATGAGGACTTGCAACGGCCACTGAGCCATCAGTACGGGCAACCAGCATATCCAGGATGGCATGGATCGTACTACAATGCACATCAACAGCCACAAGGTTCACAATCTCCTCATCCACATACGATGCAATCTCCTTATCCTTCCCCACCTCAGCAGGGAAGCTATTATAGACCTCAATGAAGTATTGAGCCGATCAGCAAATGCAGCCCCATTTTCTACTCCCCTCCCTGTTGCGGTCAGTTATGTATAGCTGGTATACGATATGTCTCTTGTAGTACAGGACACATTTTCCTTGATTAGTATGCAGAAACATGTCCAGTTTGTTTTATATCATCATTCTATTTGGAATAAATGGAGAATTCTGCAAAATGATGTAGTGAAGAATGTACTTATATCCGAGTTTTAACGTAAATATCATTTTTTTTATTGCTATTAAATTGGCCAAATTGACATCAGACATGAGAATGCTTGTTGCAGCAACGTGATAAAACAAAGGATTAAGTTTAATTGCGTAGCAGTTACATATCAAGCAAGCATAGTCTCTAAGTTACAAATTAATAGAAAATTGACCGCACACTTGATATTGCCCAGGATATGTAGTAACAAAAGACCATCAACATCCGAATTTGCCATTGTTCTAAAGACGGCTCGAGAACTGAGAAGAATCTGTAGAGGATGTAACTGTTTCAAAAATCTGGAGCCATTCTGAATTTGTACAAGATTGCAAACCAAAGTTTAAATTTAGATGAAAATCAGGCACTAGAACAGCAGCCATGGTAATTTACCTGATGATGTTCATTTATTTCCATCATTGGTGGTTGCTACGCATTCCATTTTTGTCTCTTCACTATGTTCAAACAGAAGAATCTGCTTCTTCTACTGCTTCTTCTTCTTCTTAATAATGATTTTTTAGCACTGCAGAGTTTGCCATCTGAAACTATAGAGGTGAAAGTCTGTTGTAGTAGTTTCTAATTCTGTTCCTTTTTATGTGAAGGGGATATATATCAACCATCTTTTCTTTTGTATAGAAGTGGATAAATAGCATTTAATTATGTCGCTTCTCCCAAAACCTGAAAATTAATCTTCATTGATGAGGGTATACATGAACGTGATCCAACTTTATGGTTACTTGAATCAAACTTGCTCCCTGAACTGTAGGAAGTCATCTTTAATGTTGAGTTCACGGCTTCTAATAAAATTGTCCTCTGTACGTAAAAAAAAGAACACATAATCAACAGAAAACTGGCCATACCGTCAAGCATACGTAGCAACAAAAATAATACACAAACCTGATCATAATTGGTGACTGCTACACATTCCATTTTTGTCGTCTACACTGTATACCATGAGAAGATGAACCATGCAAGAAAAACAGAAATGATACAGAAAAGTTTTTTTGTCAAGAAAAACAAAAAAGTTGTTACCCTTTGATAATTGACAAATATGACTCCAAAGCAAACATAAGTATCATGAGAAGTCTAGTTTTTTGTTAACACAAATCTGTTTTTTTAAGTGCTACGGAGGTTAGCCATTAGGGAGCAAATTCAAATCTGATGTATTAGTCAGCACAACTAATTTCTCGATGATAAACAACAGAAACGATCATCGTGAAAGTAACTTCAGAAAGGGTAATGAAGCCAAAATGGTCCAGGTATGGGAGAAACCCTAATGAAGAGAAATAAAGCTCAAAGAATAAAAATTCGAGATCCAACTAATTCAAACTGACGTTTTTGAAGGATCCAATTAGAAATTACACCTCCGAGAACCCAAGGATCATCAAAAAGCTAAACAACGTAGGAAAAAGAAGGGTTTTACGGAAGCGGAAACTAAGAAAAATTTGGAAGAAAATGGAAAAAAAAAAATTGAACCATTTCTAAAAGCGGAACCAAGAAATCGCTAGCCTTTAGGATTAACAGAGCCCAAGTAGATTATCAAAAATAAAATAATACTAATAATGCTAGGACCAAGTTGAATAATAAGAAGCTGGTTAAATTTAGTAAAACATATAAAGTATATATTTGAAGGTCAGCACGACCTGGAGAGATTATAATAAACCCTCTAGGATAGTAGTTTTTGTTGGATTTATTTTGGAGATCAATGGAATGTAATAAACTTAGGCGAGACTATATATATAGATGAAATTAACTGAATTTCGTAACCCATGTGTGATCAGCTTATCTACTGTACAACATTCAAGCTCTTCAAAAATGTCTACACCCTCTATTCATATAAAATCTTATTATGATAACTTTAGGGTTGCAAAATAAATTCTTAAAACTCAAAATAAATTCTTAAAACTCAAACTTTTCTTCAACTTCATCTTCTTCGGGGAGTGCTCCTCTCTCTGCAGTATCTCTTAGTATAGTAGCAGTTGCATCACTGATGCCGAGGAGGTACTGCAGCCGTGAAAGCTTCTCCGGTTTGGGGATGCTCTTCAGATACGCACAATATAAGTCTGCCAGTTCTTTAGGAGATGACCATGCAAGGGGGTCAGCAGGAACCGCCGTGTCACAGGCCAGCATGTCATTGAGAGAGGATACCTGTGTATGAAAGTTACATTTAATAGCCATTACCAAGAGCAAGGTTAAAGAAAAATATTTGCTACCGGTGTCAAAGCAAATGTAGCAACAATTAAGAGCCTATAGAAATTCAACAAATATTGAACCCTTGAGTTCCATACCACTCCATCCCGGTTTTTCTGTCTGAGTTGTGCAACAGCTTGGACCAATGTGTTTGCCAGTCTGCTCTTTGCATGCTCCTTTACTATCGCTTTGGCTTTTTCTGCATCTATGCTAAGATCTGAGGGGATCCTCTCGTACACCTCCGCTTCTTCAAATACACCTGTGCCAGATGAAAAAATCTCTTCCACTGTTTTTTTGAATAGATTCTCACGCAAGCGTTCCGAGATCATGTTATCCAGGTCAATATTAGCTTCTTTTAGCTCCCGAACCTGTTTAATGCCTATCCTCCCTTGAGCTACGGCAGTTTCGATGGCACGAGACATCTTGGTTGTTGTTATGTTCTTAATTACTTTCTGTGCGTACTCTGCAGGCAATCCCACCTGCTTCTGCACCTCATTGAGCTGCTCGATCCTCGCTTTGGTTAACTGGCCATCAGCTAGAATAATTTCAGCCTGTTTCAGGAATGCTTGTTCTGCAAAGTTCCGGTGGACCTCCACTATTTCCTTATTACTCATTCCCAGTATTCCCCCTAGCTGTTTTAGCAGTTGGAATTCTGAATTGTCTTTCTTTGTAACAATCTGAGCCCCAAATGGTACTGCAGTAGTTTCCCCGGTTATGCAGAACAGCAAATAGGTTCTGTAGATCTCAGCCCTGTCTCTTTCAGGCAGGTCATCTCCGAGTGTTATTTCTGTCTGAACCGGCTTGCTTGATTTTGCATCCAGCTCTTTGCTTGGCCTTGTCTTTCTTAGTGTCTGCAGTGACTCCCATTCATCTTCTTCATCTACCGGTTTAGCTTCAACATCGATAGGCTCAGTTGGTGCAACATGCTCTCCTTTAATGTCAGATACCAAATCTGTGACCACCAATGCATTGAATACTATTAATTTTTTAAGCTCTTTTGCAGCTTCAGTACGACTGCCGGCACTTTTTGAACGTTGTATGTAGGTGAGGAAGACTTTCCGAACCTACAATAGTCAACGATTTAAAATAAGTGAACTGTAACCTACAAGTTTCTAACTCAAATGCATCACTATCATTTGAGTTGAAAAATTCTTCACAACAAATTTGATGTCGTTCATTGTAAAAGCACATACCGCCTTGCTAGCAATGGCCATGGCAGCTTCAGTTGTAAGCCGCAGACCTTGAGAAGCTTTTCTCACAGAGTTTCTCATGTCATCATCATATCCATCGACGCCTGATGCAATTGCATCTCTAACAGCCTGGCACGAATAATATGATGGATTGACTATAAATAATAAAGTACAGAAAGATAGCTATAAAATATATTTTAACGGATTGCAAAGATGATACATTGACACAATCACAATGGTTGCTTCCGAATTGTTAACCAATAGCAAATATGAAATATTTCACTAGACTATAACCTCCGAAAAACAGATATGCAACAAATGCTAGACTATAACCGTAATAAAGAAAATGGATGGCTAAACTTAGGAGGCATGGATTACCAAACATAAACATTAGAATCAACTGATGAAATTTATTTCCTTCGATTTTCAGTCTGGCACCAAATGCCATAAACACTAGAGTCAGCAGATGATAATTAACTTCCAAATTGTCACAAAATGCTAGTAAATGTATCTTGCAAACTTGGCCCCTTTCAGGCAGCATGTTAGCCTGTTAGGAAAATTTAATCCTTGCTTTAAGTAGATTTTTTTTCTGATCCTCGCCCACCTGGAATTGAAAGTTAGGCAGTCTCTGGATATATGCATCTAACTCAGCATAAGTATGCCATGGAATGTTTCACAAGTTGCCTTATGTGACTCTAGTCTTGATCCTGCTTCACTTAATTGTTATTTGAACAAAAAGATCAAAAGAAACTTTTGGTAAAAGTTATGTCTTGGTCATGTCAATTAAGTTTTGATAAATCCAAACATCTCAGAAATAGATATAAAGATAGGAATTTGTCATATGAATCGCACTCCATATACATCAGGAGTCCATTGATGAAAAGAGGCTAGCAAAAGCTTGAACCCATTTTCAAGAACAAGTTAGAGGACAAATAGCTTCGTTATTCAAGTAAATGTGTCAAAGGGACAAAAGAAGCTGGCAAGCCATGCTAAAGTGGTTTGGCATATCAATGGCACTATTTGGCACTGGTGCAAACAAAATGATGCAAGACAAGTAGATGAATCAAGTATGTTTCAACATCAAAAGCATAACCTCATCAGACACTAAAAGGAACATCATGAAATCCTTCTTGTTCAACTACAGGATGCACAGTATGCTAAATGGGATAAAATCCATATACTCTAATCGACATTCAGTGTAAGATAGGTGAACTTAACTAACATGTTGATTAGTTTCTAAGAGAAATAATTATGTTATAATTAACCAAAAGAACTTTGAATCTAGGAAAAAGAATGGTGTTGAACTTTTTGGAAGCGGAGCAACAGCGGGTGCTAAGATTGCTCGAATTAGAAATTAGACATTCAGGAATCTTAAGAGATAGGTAAACAGCCAAAGAACCCTCCCTAGGCTGAAACCTTGGCACTTGAGGCAGTTATGCTCAAGAAGCTAGAGATGAGGCATATTTGCTAACACTCCTACGTTCTGTTTCAGGTGTGCCTGAAAGAGAACAAATAGTTCATTGCAAGTCCCTTTTGTTACTAGGACTAGGGTATCAGTATCCATCACAAATGTAGATCCAAGTGTCCAACATGATTATTTGAAGTCAAATGATCAATGGGGATACTAACTATACAGTTAGAGTGTAGGTTTCCAATTGTTGGTATCCAACATGGATAAAATGAGGGTAGAAAGTAGTTAGATGAAATGCCCAAGTACCAAAGTGAAATGTAATTATTCTCTTATACTCTGTTGCTGCAACCTCCTCTAAGTTTACATTTTTACATTTTCACCATGTCTTCATGACCATCCACGGATGACCAAATGTTGATTTGACTAAATCCAATTTATTATAGTGCCTTCAGGTGATGCCACTAAACAAGGAGTGTGTTAAGAGTGTAGGCCAAGCTAGAGTAGGGATGGCAATTTTCCCTACGGGTTCGAATACCCATGGGGAAAATCCGAAATGGATCAGGTTTGGAAAGGTATTATTAGGTTCAGGTTTGGGGATTTTTTAAAATCCCCGCAGCAAATTGGAGTGGACATGGGGATGTTATCCCCATCCCGAATCTGCCTCGATATCTCTAATAATAATAATTATTATTAAAATAATTGCCAGGACGGGGATTTAATCCCCAGGGTTTGGAGATCCGCCCACATCCCCGCCCCATTGTCTTCTATGTGGCAGGGATGGGGACGGGGATGAGGGTTTAATCCCCATGAGTTCAGGGATGGGGATTTCCCGATTAGGTAGAGACGAGGATGGGGACAGGGATTTACTTTGGGGATGGGGATGACAAATCCGTCTCCGCCCCGTTCCCATTGCCATCCCTAAGCTAGAGTAACTTAAATGTGAATCACATGGTAAAGATGTGGAACAGCATCTACCTTCTCAAACAAACGTCCACATATATCAGCGTGTGCAGAATCAACAGTCTCCTGATGAATGCAAAGAAGAACCCTGTAACGTTGTAGTGAAGCAACTTCCTCATCACTCAGTTCACCATCTTCTACGAACTGTTGAAGTTTCTGCCTGTAAATCTCTGCAAGATTAAAGTAGACAGAATCAAATGGTCAAACAAAAGAAATGGCTGAATAAATTGCCAAGAATCACATACAGCAGCAAGCCAAGCATTCAAACTACATATAATACTGATTTAGTGCACCCATTTTAATCATAGCATCTTCTGAAAGAATTGTTTTTGTTTAAACTGCAGATATGAAAAACTAGGTATATTGTGCAGATTAACATGGAGTGCCAAAAGTAAGGATCCTGATTCACACAGTCAAATTAAATGCTTCACAAATAAAATTAAATATGATCTAGCAAGTATAGTCACTACAGAAAGACATCTTGCAGTCAAAGGACCACCAAAGCAATGTATTCTGCATGCTAATATAAAGAAAGAGATCAAGATTTATGGTGGCAAAGATATCCATCAACTTTTGCTCCTAATAAAGATTACCTAGGAACTTGAGAAGCTCAGTGTTCATTAACAAGCAATACACATAATTTGTATTTCTACTAAGAGTTTTTCAACAAAAGAGAAAACTAAATCACTTCTTGTTGAAGCTAGTATGCTTCATGCTCATCCACAAGCAATTAATTGTCAGGATGAAATAAGTTCCACCCACTTCACCATTTATCAGGCTGCTATCATGAGTCTGAAAGGGCATTGCTGAAGCCAGGATACTCCAGGCATGTCAGGCCGAAAGCCCACATGGACAAGTAATGACTAGTCATTTTTAGGATTGAATGTGGTCTAGCACAAATAACCACGATAATCTTGCATCATACTTGTGGCTTCAACACTCTGGAAATTTTTCTTGTCCTGCCTATCCTTTCTTAGCAATGTAGCTAGCTTAACTAACATACTATAGAAGCTATAGTGATATGTAATTTTAAAAAAAAAAAATTAATTTATAAATTAAGAAAATGATTATGCCACATCATATAAATTTCCAAAAACTATCAAGTGAAAATCTTAAATACTAGCAGTAAACACAGGCAACCGTAAACTTACCATGGAAATTAAATTAATGAAACAAAACTATCCCATTTGTATTAGTGACAGATTTTTTTTAAAAAAAAACAGCATATAAATCAATATTTTTTAACCAGACAAGTTTCATACAACATATTATGGAATGTAGAAAGAACGGAGGCAAGGTCGTGTTGCATGCACCACAGATCACCAAAAAGCCCACACCAATAAGAAGAAATTCAAAGAGTATATAAATAAAAGGCAGAAAAAAACAACAATCCTATATAAACTAACATCACTGTAAGTAGAGAAATCTGGAATCAATAAATTAATTCAATTACCTTCATGAATCTTGCTAGCATTATTTGGATCAAAATGTAAATCTTCACAAAGCTTTTGAAGATAGGCAGCTTTGCTAGGAGCTGCATCAAGATCACCACCAGAAAATGCTCGAGCAAGCCTCCTACGATAGACTCTAGAGGTTACATCCAACATGATGTTCTCTGCCTCACGTTTCCCTAGGCCAAATATATTCCTCAACTGGTTCAAAGCTGCAAGCTGCAATTTTCCATCACAGGGAACAACAAGAAAGCAAACCAATATGTTTTATGCACAATAATAAATTTTGAACCTGAAAGCAGCAAAAAAATTCAAGCAACATAATTCTGTAGTGTTGGTTTTCTTATGCCCAAGAAATTGAGAAAATTAATGTTACACGGAATTCAAGTAATTAATACTGCACCCATAGGACTGGAAAAATATCAAATGACAAATATCTTGAGTAGAATTACACCCATATAGTATAAACTGACAAAAATTTAAATGACTAAATATCTGCTGTGGAATTACACCCACATTACAACACTCATATACTATAAACTTAATCCTTCCCCTCAAGCTGGAACATAAATAATAATTGATGTCAACTTGTTTTACAAACTAAAAGAAACCCACAACTGGATACGAAAGTTAACAGAGATGCAATACTAATTCAATGGTTGAGACCTGTAAGACAATATGCAACACACTAGAGTAAAGTAGATTACTATCTTCAAATGATACTTTGATTGAGTTGATCTGGAGTAAGTGCCAATTTGTTATCTTCAATTCACAACTCAAAAAGGGCATTGTGCAACTACAAGCACGAATGATGCTGATGGATATGTTGTGTGGATGCTTCATGCAGAAACTCAAGAGGTTGTAGATTTTCAGAAGCAGGTGACACAACAAGATGTTCTTTGCTACTCTTCAACAACAGAACATCAACATAGGTTAGATCTCTTCCTGCGTATTCATCCCCAGCATGTCCAGTGTTGCTATGCGTAGTGCAAGCACAACAATGCCATAGTAGTCATCAAATTGATGTCCTTAGTTAGAATAGATACCATGCCATCTCAGGATATCTTTGTGTTTCACCTTCTTTTATATACTTTTGACAAGTTCTTAAAAATCATTCAATTAACTATCAATTCAAACTTATTCTCACTCATCCTAAATATATTTCTTTCAATTTCCGATTATTTCAATGGATTGACAGATTAAGCATTGAACCTAATTTCTTGGACTTCAAACCATAGCAGTGTCCTCCAGTTTGAATCCAAGACAGCTGATCCAGATGCGAAAATGCCACTTTTTGTACACAAAAGCCTACTGAGGAGAGTTGTTCATCCAATTGCATTAGAAAATTTGATTTGAATTATATTAGTATACATTCTAACAGATTAAATGAATAAGCAAGAAGGTTTGCAAGCCTCCATTTGATGGAAAAACAAAGTAGGGTAACAGAAAGCTTAATTCAGATGTTCAAAAGTTGCCTCATATTGGCATTTCAAATTAAACAAAAAATACTTTACTGATTAATAGCTATTCGAACCTTTTCTTCTTGGAGACGACCATCTGGAAAAGATTCTTCTGCATAACTTCTATAAAGAATCTTTAAATCATCAAATTTTCTATCACCATCGTATTCCCCACCTGATTGGAGACCGAAAGAGTCACAACTACTAGATCATAACGGATCCAATCACATGAAAAAGGATGAAGCAGAAAGTACCAAGTAAGGATATAGGTCCAACACCAGGAGCAAATTGATCATTTTCATGATGCTTGCTTAGTGATATAAGAATGTTGTTGAATTCCAAAACCTTATCCAGCTCTTGAACAACGTGTGCTATTCCCATGCTGCAAGTATTTGCATATATAGAGATTTTAATTGAAAGCAGAATGAGAAACACCAAAAAATATACAAATTTTTAAGAAAAGATATCACATTTTGAACTCCATAAAAAAAATCATCCAATAAAGGAAAAACAAATTTGTAGGCTTGTCTATGTTAGCCTTTCAGGTGGTAGGCGTGTATGTCTTATGTCAACTGGAAGAAAAATGAGAGAAAGAAGCTAAAAAAAATGATTGTATTTTACAAAACTCTGCACCATTGACTGCTACAAATATCCTTTCATCAACTTGCTAAGGACACATACCAGATATGATCATAGCATTACAATAATAAAAAAAAAGGAAAATGGCATCCATAGACTTTCCAGAGAATCAAGAAAGCCGACAAAGTGGACAGGCCAGATGACCAGGCAGACAAGCAAATTAGGTAAGTCAGCAAGTGAGCAGATCATTAGACCAAACAAACAAAGCAAACTTAGGTGAATTGCAGAGACCAAACAAGATTAGGACTATTTGAGTTGAGTATAGCAAGTGGATTGAGTACACAGTGAGCTAGCAGACCAAATGGGCAGGACGAGTTAAGCAGAATACTTCTTATATTACTATCTATTACTTGTAATGTCCCAACAAATCACATAGGAATCAGAATGAATCATCTACAAAAACAAATTAAGAAATATACGTTCTTATTTCTCACATATTTAATCCCTTAGGAATAACTCTTTCATTCCCTATCAACTCATTCCATGATCTAAATGAATTATTAATCTTCTCAACCTATCCATTCTAATCTTTACCCCCCAAAAGTGTTCGTATATTCTAAGTCGTTAACCAAATCCTATAACCATGGACTTGTGTCTTTACTTGCATTTGCACATAACATTGCAAGTCCTTTGTTATTTTGCAACATGTTTGGATGTGGCATATGATGCACAAATGGATTATAGTTAGCCTTATCCAGTTCTTGAACAACCGTGCTCTTCCCCTGCTGAATGTTTGGATTGTTAAATTAACACACATTCAAATAAAAATTTTACAAAATAAAATCCTCAAATTTACCATGACATGGAGTAAACAGGAATACTAGGAATGCAATAACAAATTTTATCAGTTTAAATCAAATTTGAAAAGCCACTATAATGATTCAATTTTAAATAACCTTCGATGTGGAAAAGAAATGGAGCTAATATCACTTCTGACGTAGTGATGTTAGCCATACTCCTGTCTAACCTTGAAATTTACAGTATTAGATTAGTGACTATTGCTGAATCAATGGAGCATTAAAGTCAATATGATTACTAGTAGAAGAGAAATTTCCTCTGGTGGAAGCACATGAAACTAGTTCATAGTTGTTGAAAGCATCTGAGTTATTTACTAAATTAAAACTGATAATCAAAAAATCTTTCATCAATTGATTGGCTGGCTCATGTGCTGACAATTGAAAATAGAAATAACTGGACAATAATATACAGTGCATAGTCAAATAAATCTTTAGAATAAACTATCTACAAATTTTCATGTCAGCTTCATTAATATAAAAGAAGGCGTGGAGGAAAAAAAAAAGAGTACTATCACATAGAGAGCAATCATACGTAGCATGTGTGCGAGACTTCAAAATTAAAAGTGCTGATGAAATATTTTCTTCAACCAACTTTCTTGTATGTTCCCTGAACATTTCACCTGCAATCTGGAGAAAGTCATAGTCAAATATTTCAAAATCAAAAGTATAATAAAAAAACACAACAACACTCCAAGAGGGGCAAATATCTGAGGCTGCATATGCACCTTATGATTAGTTCTGGAATCAAAAAGGTTGTTGATAAAAAATACTTCATGTGATTGGCATAGACACAACTACTTAATGCCTAATTACTTGGAATGAGAGAATAGAAGATAAATTAGAAGAGACGACTTAAAAAAAATCTTGTTTATTCAAAAGGAAATTTAAACAAGAAAGGAATTCGGACAGAACAAAACCATGAATATTCTACCAATTTACTCGTTCCCTAAATGGGAAGAAGGTGGAAGGAAAGCGATTTAAATTGATTAACATCATGGGTAAAATGGTCTTTCTATAATTTCTATTTCTCTATTTTCTTCCCATGTAAACAATGCAACAGTACAAAATCTTAACATGAGGTAAAAATTGAACTTTCTTCCTCTCCAACTTATCTCCTTGTTTCTATTTTCCCTAGTTTTTCCTTCCCTACAAAACAGGCTAAGTGTGGCTTATAACTTGATAGATTACGTATTTAATCATGTTCATCTTTAATATATATAAAACATCTTTCACATATGTGCTTATACCGAACATACAAGTGAAAAAAAAATATCAACATAAGAAAAAGTTGAAACATTGCATATACAAAATTTATAATCTTCAGTCCAAACACTTGTTGCAAATAGCAGGTGGCAATATTAAGATTAAAATGAATTTGCATCAGATATCAATTATAGTAACACTACCCAACGACCATGTTCAAAGATATTATTGGCCAAGGTAATTTTTAAGCCCCCAAAATGGTAAAGGCTCATCTAGCATCATTGTACATACCTGATCAGAAAGCTTATACAACAGTTGTGACTGTCTAAGATCAATGAGTTGCTTCTCATCAATATCTACAGATAAAGCATGACACAATAAGTTTCTAGCACTGAACAGCTAACTAGTAAGCAAATGAGTCCAAATATCAGCAATATTCAAAGTTCAATGATAAAGTGATCCTTCAATCATGATTACTAAGGTTACTCAAAAAGATGGATAAAAAAAAATCTCAGTCTAGATCCCTAAACAGATAGCTAGATGGTTTGGATAATAACTTGTAGAAATCCACCAGAATATGAACCATGGATGACTGTAGCCATTATGTTTGACTTGCGACCCTGTTTGGTAGTTTAAAATTGAGTGAAAATGGGATGATTAATTCCCTCCACAGTTCCAGTTTTAATGTCTGGATGGACAATTCGAAGTGGAAAAATCATTCTAAGAATGTCTCGTTCTGTTGATTCTATAGTTTAAGTGGAACATTTCATTTCACCACTATGAAAACATTTCTTATCATTTCGCATATGCAGATACATAAGACTGATGGAGCAGATGAGCCAACCTAATCAAACAAGCCTAACAGGCCAAGAGGATCAAACGGGAAGGATCAACCAAGCAAAAAGGATGGGTAGAGCAAACCAAGCACGCCAAATGGACCAATGATTTCTGATGTGTGAACCAAGTGAGTCAAATCACAAATGAATCAGGGAATAGTGTTGGATGAATTAAGTTAGCAGGATAGGGTGACCACCTTGGAATAGATTGGTCAAGCAGTTTGTATGAACCAAGTGGCCCAGCGAATTGAATGGACTCAATACACCAGTCAGATTGGACAGAATTAGTGGCTTGAATTGGCTGAATGGATGACGTGCAATGTTGGTTGAGCAAGATGGGTAACCAAGCAGAACATGCAACACAAGCAAAGTTGGCAAGCCGACAAACTGAACTAGGAGTGTGAATGAATTGGGTCAGGGCGGTTTGTACAAAAATATGACCCAACCTGATTTGATTCAAGTTATAAAAAAATCTCCCCATCTAGATCCATTCCCAAAAAAAATTAAAACCCCAAAACTAAAATTTTCAATTTGTATGGTTTAGATTTTGGTTATGATTAATTTTCAAAGATTTAGGAGAATTAAAAAATTTTATTTTTTTTTAGTATGATACGTAAAAAAAATTATATTATACATAGACTCTAGCAATATAATTACAAAAAATATATTAGAATCTATAATATAAAAATTACACAATTGAATGCAAGACCTATAATTCATAAAAACTATATACATTAGAACTAAGAATTGTGCATTTAAAACAAAATACAACATCTATTACCAGGTTGTTAGGTTACAATTGCAGGCTACCATAAAAATAAAGTATTCAATAATTCTACACCTCGTATGATTGTGGAATGGTATGAACTCAGGAAGTTGAATGGGAAGCAGTGCAAATCATAACTATGTAACTTCTCTAAATTAATTAGACTATTAATTAATCTAATAAAGGATTGATATTTGAGAATAAATAACATATAAGATATGCAACCCTTAATTAGCTAAATGAAATATAAATTAATTGATATAATATATGATATACATTATAGAATCCTGGTTCGGATCAGGTGTTTTGAGGTTTTATATGAATATTTGAAAACCAAACCAAAACCCGAAACGCAAAATATTGAATCTATGAAACTCGAAAAAAATATGATTTTTTCAGATCAGTTCAGTTTGGTTTTCAGTTCAATTTGGATATATCAGTTGTT
This sequence comes from Zingiber zerumbet, assembly GCA_037833815.1. Taxonomy (NCBI): domain Eukaryota; kingdom Viridiplantae; phylum Streptophyta; class Magnoliopsida; order Zingiberales; family Zingiberaceae; genus Zingiber; species Zingiber zerumbet. Next base: position 16,582,883 of record JBBMJZ010413117.1, on the reverse strand, counting down.
TTTCCCACCCCTAGATCACATTACACGGAATGCACAACCATGTGACCTTGTCAATCCAACCAATTGGGAAACTAGGTGGTTGGGTGGGTTGAATGAACTAAACATGTTGGTAGACTGAAAAGACCAAGTATGTCAAACTGGTTGAATGAGTGAAACATAGAATGAATACTGTCACTTGTCATACCATTACATTGTAACCAAATAAAAGAATACATTGCTTGTATCATTCTATTCCATTCCATTCCCTCCGACCAAGCATAGCCTAAGTGAGGCTATGAATGTTATACAAACATCTATCCATCAGTAAACATTTGTTCTAAGTACAAAAACTATCTGATAAGAAAGTTTCTGTTAGCATGAGAGGCTAAACCAAGATGTGATTATATGCAATAGATACATCAATAAGTGCAAGGTGATATTTCAGAATAGAGAAACTTAGGTCATTTACCAAACTAACCATTAATTAGTGGCTGGACGTAGGACAAGCACAAAGTTACTAATATTGATCCATACACCTTGCTAGTTTTATGTACAAGATGGAGCCCCAGGGCATAACACAGACGGTGGGCGCATGACAACTCAGGCGTAATGGTCAGGGGTCGATTCTCAGGTTTACCCCACCATGCGCCTGACGCCTATGTACCTGCATGTACCTCCCTCCATATCCATGGGGCCGACACTAGGGGGCAGTTAATGTAGCGAATCTACATTTTTTTTTTTTATATACAAGATGGATTTTCAGGTTTTTAACTTCTGCTTGTTGACCTTATGATGATAAATGATATGGAAAGATGTACAACTCTGTATCTCAGTAACATATTAGGCTAATAAATTGTCAAAATTGTACCTGACTGGCTAACTTGTCCTTAAAACTTTATTCAATGCTGCAAAGCAGTTTTGACAGTGTAATAGAGTAGCAATAAAACTAACCATATGACATCCAGACAAGTGAAGGAATAAAAAACATAAAACTGAAGCAAAATTATTAAAATTTTCAAATAAGTGATCAAAGAAAGAGATAAAGCGAAGAATCAATAAGTAGAAATCTTGAATGTGTTACCTTGTCCAATTGCTTTTAGCCTTGAAGCATACAATTTTTGAGCATTGTCTCTGATAGCAATTTCAATCTGGCATTAAACCAAAACATAGAAGATTGATAAAGTAGGTCAAAACATTAGCTAGCCTAGGAACTATTCAGAAAGATGGGAAAATTAAAATAAGCTGCAATGGCTTGAATCAATCTTTATGTCACACTCATACAAATAATTTCCACTACTTAGCATACATGCACATCCTTCGACAGTAATGGACAAGCGGAAATGCTCAAAAAAAAATGATGCAGGAGTAGAATCTTGAGAAGATAATGCAGGAGGTTAGAAGACAACAAAAGTGAAAGAAAGGGTAATTGATTGAATAAATGATCTAAGATAACTTCAATTCATAAAACATAACTTAATAGGTTTACACTAAAAAAAACATCATGACTCCTCAATTGACGCATACTAACCTTCATTACATAAAATAAAATGAATCCTGAAAAAGTTCAAGATCTTGAAATGATATCTTCAAATGTTAGATAGGAAAGAAGGTAACCTACCTCAACAACATGAAAAAGTTCAATGCAAATGTTAAAAAGCAGAAGATGATGCAAGATCAATGGGCATTATTAGATATATAGGAAACCTAGTCTAAGGCATGCCTAACTATTGGGAGAGTGATTCCTCCTTTGTAGTTGGATGTTATTTTGATGATTTAGCAATACAACTTATGTTAGATGTGCTTTTTAATTTGGTGCATCAAGGATGCAAGATTAGCCTTGTCAATTCAACTTAAAGTTTGGACCTGGCAATTGTGAAGATCAAGAATTAGAGGGTCAAAAGGTTGGATTGAGTGGAGTTAGAGCTCACGGAGAGCTCGAATCAAGGAGATATTTGGACGGCTCGAGGGGGAAAGCCTGGATCAAGGAGCTGAAGAGGTGAAGACATGTGAAAACTCTGACTAAGCATGGGTGTGATATTGAGTTTGTTTTTAGGCATGTAAAATAAAATGTATTTGATGTCATGATTGCTCAGTAATGGGTAAGCTACCAAGTACCAAGCACTTCGTTGTTGAAACCTTACGATATTAGGATGTTCTCAAGTCATTGTTCATTGACTAGCTCAAGTACTAGAGCTTGTAGAGGCTTATGATTGGCCATGTTTGTTGGAAGCATGCTAATCAATTGGCCAAGGGCTAGTAGTCATTTGGATTAGGGTTTGGGCAAACAGAATGCTTCTGATTGATCCAAAATCAATTGATAATGTTTTACTGAATGATCAAGCAATCGACTAGATGACTTTTTCAATTATAGTCGTTGGAGTTCAATGTTTGACTTGGAGCATACCAACTCGACTAGAGGTTTTCTCCAGTCTATTAAAGGCAGCCAAAAGAAATTACTCAATATTCTGACTTCTAGACCAATATTGAAAGAATGAGTTTATGAAGTACCTGGGAATCAGTAACATTGAAAAGGCGTTTCCAAGGCAGCAGGAACTTTGATGCTTCTCCAAATACAAGTGTTGAAACATAAATAAGCTTCTGGAATGCCTGCATAAACAATTGATTAGCTTTCTGTGTAATTATACAGTATTTTTAAATAGAAAAAATTTACCTTGCGTTGCTCTATGTCAGCCTCACGGTCTCCTGTTTCCAACCTTTGCCTGTAAATGTGTCTACCGATCTATGATATAAAAAAAACATTGCTCATGTTTGTCCAAATTGTTACAGATATACAATTAAATAACTTGATGAATCGAGGGGAATACTTAAGAGAGTATTACTTCAACATGAACCAATGCAGCATCTGGATCGTCAATGCCAAGAGCGTCTTTAAATTTAATAATAGTCTCAGCTTCATTTCCTTTGAGGTTTTCACTTCCAGGTGGAAGAATAGAAGAAACAAACCTAATATGAAGCACGAAACTATTAGTTTTAACAACAAGAATGAATGTCATTACAAATTCAAGAATTATGAACATTCAACTTCTGTTAGGTTGATATTGCAACATTTGTAATATGCGGAACTACTACACCAGAGAGAATGCACTTAAAATTAATCAACCTCCAATGAAACAAATTGGTAGCAGATGCAAACTTAACAGATTTCATCTATTTTGTACACATGCCACACCTCACTTGAGAAAAAAAAATGCAGGGTCGAGAATCAGGGTCAATTCTTATCATGGATTCCTTCCATTGTATAAACACATGTGGGCTCTACGCTTGCCAATATTTTTTTTACATAGTCATAAACACTGACCGCCTAAGCTTGCATCATTTATACTTCATTTTGCAATAAGAGATTCAGTAAGATAATTGTCATAATGATCACCATGTTTTTTGGCAAGCATTTTGTCGTTATATTTTGCCAGCATAAGTCTTTGAGAGCAGAAATTTTCTTCATGAAATATAGTAGTGCAGTATATGGGCCAAGTAGAACTCTTTGCAGAAACAAATTTTGCACAAAAGTACGGACATAAAGATTTGCACATTTTAGAGGTTACAAGATGGTCGTAAGGATTTGCACGCTTTAGAGGTTACAAGATTGCTCACCTACTATACAAGTCACGGAGCTCTGCTTTAAATGCATCATCCTGCTTACTAACGCCATATCTGCAGCAGTATATCGAGAATAAAACATAGGATAGTGATAGAATCAGCTAGATAACAACAAAAAGAAAGATCTTCAAGGTTTACGTTCCTACAGACCAAAAAAAATTATCGGATGTACACAAGTTTTCTCTAAAAACCTTAAACCTTGTTGTTCAGCAAAATGATTCAGGATCGAAAAAATCTAACATAAGTTAAGATTACCCAGATCCATCTCAATAACAACTTCTTTCAATTAGAGAAGAACAAGGAAACGAGGACTGAAATCTACAATGACTAACTTCTGCACAATAGCTTCGACGTCGTCCTTCCTTAGATCTGCCGGGTCATCATACCCAACCACCAAATTGTGCAGGCTGACCGCCGCAACCTCAGGGACTTTCGAATTCAGTGAATAAGCTGCCGCACCACTGGCAGCTCCAAGGGCCGCCGCCACACCAATCCCCGCAGCTTTAGTTCCTCCAAGACGAGCACCTATACCAAACCCGGCGGCAATAGCGATGGCAGTAAGGACAATGGACGACGCAAGCCTTGCTGGAGGAGGAAGGGAGCTAATGACAGCCTGAGCGCCGGACAGCTCCTTCGGACCCCCAAATACAGACGGATCAACGGAAGTCGCAACTACGGGTGCTTGGGAGACGTAGCAACGCGGAAGGGAGAGGCGGCGCCGACGGCAGTGGAGGAGTCGGCGAGATGGAAGGCGTGGGAGAAAACGGCGGGGGGAGGCGAAGGCGAGGCGGGACAAGAGTAGGCGGCGAGATGGAACAGGAGGCGTAGCGATCAACAGTGAGGTTTCCATCGCGGCTCCGTGTTATCCGCCTGCCTTCGGAAGGATAACAGGAGCAGGCACGAGGATACACTGCCGAGTAGCAGGCCTCCAAAAGCCCAATAAGAATGCAATTCTTGGTGAACCAAAATGTTCTAGTAAGTTCTTTTTAGTAGGGTGAAATTGAAGAGAGTGAAATTAAAAATGAGAATAGAAATGATATGGATTAAGAAGAAAACAATTGGTCTGGAATGATGGTATGATGTTAAGTGGTGAGGGTAATTAGTATTATAATGTTATTTGGATTATATTATAATATTTATTATTTTATTTGGTACATTATTAAATATTATATAATCTAAATTATAAAAAATAATAAAATTTTATAATCTAAATTACAAGATCAATAACACGTAATCCAAATTATATTCCAATTTCAGTATTTAACTAAAATTTAAATATCAAATATAATGTTAGTTTATTCCTATACCAATTGGCCGCCAACACCATTGTCATCGCTTGTCACCGTCGCCCTGACACTCATCTTAGTCGGTGTTGTTGCCGCCATTGGTCACTCGGCGCCACCACTATTGCTGTCGGTTGCTCGCCGTCATCTGCACCCACCACCCACCGCCAGTGGTAGAAATCGTAGGATATTTTTATCATTTTATAATAATACGAATTATATTTCTTATAAAAACTAATGTACATCAAAATGTAATCAAAAATTATATAGAAGCCTTTTACGAAACTTTATTAAAAAATTTATTATATTAGAGCATTCATATCAATTTCTTTATTACTAGATCTAAAATTTAAGATAAATGATCCACTTTATTAAATTTAGATAATCTTTTTTCACTACACACTATATCAAATACTCTAAAATTTTCATCATCCTTAATTTTTTATTACTTTCTTTTCTTTTTATTCTATTTTTTATTATTATATTTATGAAATAAGTGGAAGGACATAGATTCAAAAGATTGAGTGGAAGGAGAGATATTAAAAAGAAATATTATTTTATTTTTATGGTAGATGTTTTATTCCCTATATTTAGATAATCACTATTCATCAAATCTAAATTTAAGAAATGAATAGGGTAACTGATGTAAAATATTTTTAGCTACCTTATCTAAAATTTAGGATAAAATCTTTAAACAGGGTAGCTGATGTAGATTCTCTTATCAGTTCTATCTTACGAGAAGACCTGATTTGTTTTTTTTAATAGGTATAAGTACTATATTTCGTATTATGCCCATTTTTAGAAAGTCATTAGATTAAAAAAACACAATTTGTTATAGAAAATGAACTTATGATTTGGATTTTTTTTTTAAAAAAAAATGACATAACTAAAAACATAAAAGCCATCTATTAAGAAATCGAATTACTTAATATAATAAATAGTACTAGAATGCACCCATACGATATATATATTAATATATACGACGCTATAAACTCTAAACCCTAATTATCTACGTTCCCCTATTTGCGATCACGCCTCGTAGAGAAAGAGGCCGGTAAGTTTCTCACCTCAAATTTTCTTCTCCCTCACACGATCTTCCTCTTACTGTACGATCATTGCTTTCGTCTCGAGAGACTATTTTAATTTTGAATTGGGCGAGATTTTTGCCGATTCACTGAGATTTCCTTTCCAATCGACATTAAGCTTTGAATCAACCAATTAATTCGGATTTTTTTTCTCTTTTGTGAAATCTGATGGGATTGTGATGTTCTATTCGACAAACTTTGAGTTGTTTGTTCTTTGTGATGGATCACAAACTAATTGATTAATCTAGCGGTTTTCATGATTTTTCAAATCGTAGCTTTGCGTTTTTGAAGTCATGGATCCTCTGCAGCCTGAGCCTGTTAGTTACATATGTGGAGGTAAAAATTTTCTCCTTTCAATTTATGTGGTTGAGTTTTCATGAATTCATTTTATCGCTTTGATGATCTTTCTTATTAAGAAAAATTGAATTGGTTATTACTTAGATTGCGGAGCAGAGAACACATTGAAGCCAGGGGATGTCATACAGTGCAGAGAGTGCGGATACCGCATCCTTTACAAGAAGCGCACTCGCAGAAGTATGTACTAAGTGTTTTTTTATGTATATATACATTTTTTTTCAATAGCCCATCATAGATTGTTAATAATTATGGGAGGAAGAGTGAATAATTATATAACCGAGACAGCTTGCTAAAGTTCATAGCCACCTGCAAATGCCTTTTTCCTTTGGTACATGTCTTTGTTCATGAGATGCTTTCCACATCAAATTGCTTGGTTTTCATTTGGGGGTTTACCATTGCTGATAATGTGGATCTTAATCTTATTTTTGTCGTCGGTTGAATTAGTACAAAGAAATAAATATCTTTGTAAGAGTTGACTGAAAGGAAATCAAGATAGATTTTTACAAATAGTTTAATCTTGGATTAGACTGTAATATACACACTTCCATCTTGTGTGAGATTGTAGTTTTTTGTTCTGTGCAGATGATAATCCTAGACCAATTGATTCCTCGTTACTCAAATTCTTATGGTTTTGTGAAGATTTTTATAATTGAACTAAAGTGTAATGGTCAAGCAATGAAATAAATATTCTAGTACTTGAATACACTGAGATAGAAAGCTTATTATTTTTTCTAAAAAAAATATTTTCACCAAGTTAGTGGCAATGGCCATATCTTCTCTCATATGTAGTGCATGATTGATAGTTAAATTGACTTCCCTTAGCATAATCTACTAATTTATGATTCTTAGTTTCCCTTATCTCGATCTGCTATTTTATCATTCTTAGTTGAACTACTCT
>JBBMJZ010413117.1:16560094-16571400 GCA_037833815.1 Zingiber zerumbet | reverse complement strand
GGTAAATAATGAAAAAGTTATTCGAAAAAGATAATATATATATATATATATATATATATATATATATAATCTTATAAAATATACTATTATTAATAAATTAAATTCTTTTTTATAGAAATTTTATTTAATTTTAAATTGATCAAAATAAATCCAATCTAAATCTACTTAATCGTGCTATATTTACTTGGTGAACTTCGTTTATCCCCAAATCAACTTTTACTCATAAAGATCAAATATTTCTCATATCAAATCTAATTAAAAATAAACATCTATAGTAATCAAATATTAATAAAAATATTATTAATTAATATATTTTATACTTAAAAAGTACCAAAACCATCTTGGCACAACATGATACTGTACCAAAATCATATTAAGACACAGCTTGAAATTTTAAACCTTGATCCTAAATATATAAAAAAAAATTAGAATAGAGAAATCTCATACTAACATGGGATCAAATTCCAAAATATATGCTTATGGGAAAATAATGATGTATGATTCCCTGTGAATTCCCACAGAATTTACATTCAAATATTTGATTGCAAAAATAAACTTAAAATACTAAAGCTCATGGAATTATGATTCTTAAAAACAATTATTTCTCCTCTATTTCATTAAACTAATACATATCTTTATTCAATTTAACCCTTCCAAAAATATCTACTATGAATGTCGACCAGCGCAGCGATAAAAAAGTGATCAGGCATGCCAAGGCATAAGATGGACTAAGAGAGTCAGACAGGCTGAACAAGCCTAGTGGGTTGAGCATGCTAGCTGAACCGGTTTGGTCGAGCACACCAATAATGTTGGGCATGACAATGGTCTAGTAGGGCTAGGCAGATTGGCCATGCCAAACCGATTAATACGGACACTCATGTTGAGCAAGCCTCTTAGGTTAGATGTCAATCAGCCAAGAGGGCACCTGACTAACTTAGATCACGCTAGCTGAGCGATTCAAACAAAATATTTCAGGTGGAAATTTATTATTGTGAAAACAATCCCTTATCTATTCACATAAGATTCATATTACTAACATAAGAATTGTTATTGTGTGTCTATTCCAATCCACGAACCAAACTAAGGTACTTAGTAAGTTCCTTGTCAATTCACTTTGGTAAACCATGCGCACAAGTCTTTAGCTTACTGTGATTTAAAAATAACGATACAGGGTGGGGGCATTCCAAATTCACCTTTTTTCTTTTGCATTTTTTGTTTCAAAAGATAAGAGGGAACCATAAGCCATTAACTGGAATAGGGGCATTTCAAATTCTACTTAAATCAATGAGGTTATCTAAGAGGTAGATCCGCTACCTTAGTGGCCCCCCTAGTGTCGGCCCCACGGATATTGAGGGAGGTACATGCAAATACACAGGCCATAGGCGCATGGTGGGGTCAACCCCAGGTCGTCAGTTCTTAAGAATCGACCGGCCATTACGCCAGAGATGCCACGCTACGCCCTAGGGGCAATGAGGTTATCTAAGGCTATTATTGAGTGGTGCCATATTATGTATTCGTAGCAACATGCTGGATAAAATAGAATACAAATAACAAGTAACTTAACTATTTCAAATATGTTGACAGGAAGTGCCATGGGTTGGGCGGTAGAAACTTTTTTTGTGTCCAAAAAAAAATAAAAACTTAAACATATAGATAATCCTTGGTGAGGGAAAAAACTTGCTGGAGGGTTGCAACTGTATAACTGGAGAAACTATATAAGGGAAATGTTCACCTATTCAATATGACAGGTCAAGTTGGTAAAACAGGCAAACAAACATATTCCAACATTTAAAAACATAAGAAACGTGTAGTTGAGTAAAAATACTCTTTAAACATGATTAATCTAGTCATACAGGTCAATCAATAGGATTCATATATGAATGGATTCAGATGTATCCAGAATTTTTAAAAAGGTCATGAAGCTAGAACCAAAATTGGTTTGATGAGATATAAGTATGACAACTGACACTACTGAGGTTTCCAGCTGCTATTTAGAGTTAGCTATATCAATTTTATCCAATCATTGGAATAAAATATAAGCCAATTTCAGATTTATATCAAAATACTTCCGCAAGATTTGGCAACAATCAGGATCCCCAAGTGAAAAAATAACTCTCGAACTAGAAAATTGGAAGATGAAAAAGGCCAAGCAAAATGTGTGAGTCAACGTATGTTGTATAGAATAATTTAAAACTTACCAAATTCAAGTGATGGACATTTGTTAAGACTTTCAATTCAGCAAGAAATTCATTAGTTGCCTGCATGTCCATTTTCTTGATTGCAGCTTTCTGCAGAAGGAAGATCAAAGATTAGGAGAGAGATTCTGTAAGGAAGAACAAGATAAATTGAGTAGAGGAAAAGAAAAATAAACATTCTTAAGGTGCACTTACAGTGAAGTGATCTTAAGATAAAAACTTATTGGATAACAAACTACACTCTTAATAATCCAAAGCCCATACTCAACTTGTAGGCTTTTCCCTTCAAAACTCCTTAACTGAGTACTAGAACATATTCAATTTCCTAAGCTATAGGCATCATTACACAAACTTTCCATGGATGAGAATATCAGACAATCATTCAATGCCGTTACGTAAAAGCAGTCCAAGAAATCTCTAATTCCCACCTCAAGAAGTCTCTGCTCACAACTAAAGAGTACATCTCTGACCTTGCGAGTTAAATGGAGGTTGGTCCAGTAGTCCAACTATTGATGGTATAGTGAAACATATAAATAGTAGTTAATGAACTACTCTAAATAGTAAAAGTTGATCCCTCAAAGCTTTGTTATCATTTTTTTTTCCTAAAATAAAAGATATTGAGTGACTAATAGCTACTCTTTTCATTGAATCTGAAAAGAGAAAAGACATTATGACCCAACACCTCCTCTTGACATATTCTTCCCAAACACATTAGCCCCTTCCAGTCCTTTCTATTCTATGAGAACATGGGGCAACTGGTACATCCTACAGGACCACATGCCCCAAAGAAGAGCTAGACAAAACCTGAGCATAATACTCAAGACTCATAAGCATCTCCCAATACAGGAACAGATTTGCTACAGGTACCTGCACCCTCCAGTGTTTGTTATCATAATCATTAGTGAATCTAGTAGCCATGTTATAGAAAAAAATAAACCAAATAAAGTGGTATAAATAAAATAATCTGACTTAGTTTGGTTGGTGGGTGTCACCCCACAACCTAGGGGATCCATTGATAAAAGCAGTTCAAATTCAATGGTATTGTAATTGCGTCATGCAGCTAACCTCTCCTCTAAGTTCCGCATAATAAACAATTCCAAAGCCACCCCCTCCAATTTTATTTGTCAGGCCAAAATCATTGGTAGCAGTAGCAAGCTCTTCATAAGGGAATTCCACTGATCTGTCAACAGTAATGCCTGCAAATGGGGAACTATCCACACGGGATGTAGCTCCTGCACTGTATATTGACGCTTCTGCTTCAAAAAGAAAAAGGGTGTGTTAGCGACCAACAAAGTATTATGACCAACACTCTGAAGCAAAGTTAGGGATAATGAATTAATGGTCTTCATCACAGAGGAGTTCAGAAAGTTTTTCCAAGGTGGATAATCCAAAATTTAGAGACCTGAGTTAATTTCAGTATATTCAAATGTGATCATTCACAATCCCAACATAAACTAATCTCACCCATACTCATTTGACAGAAAGATTCCAATTGAAGCAAGCTGACCAAGCTCATACTGATTCAAATAAGCCTCAGCCCTTCCAATAAGATTACAATATTTAATTATAATAATGGCTGAAGTATCAACTTAACTTGGTACGCTAACACTAGTTTTAACCTTACTAATTTTATATCCCTATTAAATGGAAATGGTAAATACATTGATTAGTTCTAGTGAGTTAACACTGATTTTATCTTTTATGGCCAATTTCTTACAGAGGAAGGATCGGCAAAAGGAAATGCCTATTCCCCACCATTTCTTAGGGCAAAATTGGCAGAATGGAAGCAATGTGCTGGGAAATGTTTGTGCAGCACATAAACAAATCGAGCAAAAGAGATACCATGCAAACTTTGACCAGAGTCAAAATCTTACCAAAAACATTTTTAAAATCTAATAAATAAATTAAATTTTTACATTTTTAAACAATAAATTTTGTGAATCTAAACTTTCCTGCCATCTTTCTTTACTTCCAAGGAATTACAAATTAAGGAAAATTTTCTTTATTCATTTCTGCAAACTTTTTTTTAATACCTACTTTCTTTCCCTAGCTATTTTACCTCAATGTAGGAGACTGGCCCTAAAGTGATAGCATCTGATTGGTGATCCTAGCAAAGAAAAAATAGTATGTGTTTGAGCTATTGTTTCAGCTATCATTGCTAAATTATTTTCATCACTAATTCCTTTTCTTCCGTTGTTTTTACAATAAAATGCTCATCAGTAAAAATCTCTGATACTTCAGTTTGGAACTTCATCACTGCCGTTTACAAGGAGAATCCTTATATTAGATCAGAAGTTCAGAACCAGATGAAATATGTCAAAAACCTTTCAGACTTCTACAACATATTATTGGTGAGAGTTCGATGCTTGCATTGGCTGCATCTCTGTCTAATAATTATGCAACTGTGTGGTATGTAGATTTGGGATCTTGACAAGAGGTCCAGAAGTACCAATAAATACTCCTTTGTATGCAGTCCATAAATTATAATGTATCAATAATGTGCCGTAGATGTCTCAGTACATATAAAATATAGGTTACACATCTTGTCACGATTGGGCATTCCGTACCTGACCGCATCCATTTCCTATTTTGTTTGCATGCAAGTCCCCAAATAGTGACACATGGCAACAGCCTTTCCGGCAGCACATTCTATGATGTCATATTATGCATAAACCAAGAATTGATTTTTTCAGTGATCATAGTAAGCGTAAGGTGAAACAAACATTCCTTTATTTTCTATTTTTTTTTAAATCATTGTTCTGCCATAAAAAACTGAACGAAATTGAGAATGTAGAAAACACCAAAAACTCTGAATTTCCAATTCTAATGTAGTCTCAATATAGAATTATGATGGGCATGTAGCATAAGATACCTTCTGTTGGTGACAGGAACAAGGCTTTCTTTGTCTTCTTTCTCCTTCGATGATATATGTATAAACAAATTCCCAATAGTAATGCAACAATTACAGCTACAATAATCCCAGCAATAGCACCCCCAGAAATTCCTGTCGATTTTCACAACAGCAACAAAAACCTCCACATGAGTTAGTAATCCAAGGAGATTTACTTTTCCATGACAGATTTATACCCTTCTGCTACACAGATAAAAAATCTATAAGGTAGAACAGCTAAGAAGACCCATAACCTGCACTGAATAGCAAAGTAATGCGAAATTTGTATTAGATTACATTTAGAACCGTGAAAGTGGCTACCAGTGAACATCAATATTTACCTTGAGGAAAGAGGGCGATAGCTTCCAGTTGGGTCTGCAAAATCAAGTAACAAATATTGTAGTCAGTATAATGAAATGAAAAGAACAAAGAAAGATAAGAGCCTGCTACTCTGGAAAAGCAGATGTACAAAATGAAACACAGTTACACTTCATTAAAGTCAATGGTATGGTTTAAGAAAAGCTACTCCAACAGCCAAATTTCCAACAGGGTCCAATAAGCTATATCCCAGTGCACTGAAAACCCTATGTTTGGCGAATGTGCTCAATCGGGTGTGAATTTTCTTACAGCCAGAGCACCCTAGACTTTGGAGCTTAAGAGGCACATTTGAGAGCATATGGTGGCTGTGAGAAAATAAGAGACCTGTAGAAAAAGAAATTTTCTTCTTATGGAGAGTTTTGTTGTTGTATAAAGAGCACTTGAAGTGAGGTTTTCCACTTTTCTAAACCAATGACGGAGAGAAGTCTAGGGTTGACCAAGAGCCGAGAGGGACATTATATAGGTTGTATAAGGTGGCATTGTTTTCTCTTTTCTTGTATTATTATTCATATATTATAGTGTTGATTCTACCCATCTTAAATTTCTCTTGTTTTGTTCATGTGTGTTTGTGTCCTACTAAGGAGATGAAGATTTCAACATATACCCTTGTGGTTTTTAGCATGTTTTTGAGGTTGTGACGAATATGCACATGAGGGTTGTGAGCTTCTTATCTAAGAGAATTATGGATCCTAGGAGATGCTTTAAAGAGCATATAGAGATTATGGAAAACCAAGAGGCTTCTAAAGAAAAATGTATTTTCTTTCCATTGAGAGCCTTTTTTATGTATGAGGAACACTAGAATTAAGGTTTTCACCTTCTTTATCCTAAGAGACGTCTTAATGAAGTATTTTGTCTATTTTTCTAATATTATTGCTCTCATATTATATAGACTTAGATTCATGGACTTCATGAATGTGGCTTACACTGAACCATATTAAATTGCTTTTGTTCTCTTTTTATATGAATGTGCTATTCTACCAAGGGTTACAAAAATTACATTATGTGGCCTTGTGGTGAAGATTATTCTGCAACTTAGATATGCTAAATTTGGATTTATAAGTGTGCAATTTGAGGCAGTGGGATCTAGCAAGTGACATTAAAGCAGTCTTAAACTCTACATTGTGGTACTAAAGACATGCAATCCCATCAAGTAATGCCACTCAACAGTCATGAAGTTTCCACTAATTGAGGTCAGTTCCTTGTTGAGGTTTAACAGATTGACAATCCACATACATATTATTATTGTCACTTTTACCAGGGATATGTACTCAAACAGGAACTTACTAAATCTCATCAACTCCTATGAAATTATAGAGGACCAAAAATCTTAGGCCTTGTTCACTATAAATTAGGAAATATAATCCAAGATTCCTAGAAAAGTTTTAGGAATGCCCTAGTATTCATAAAACAAGTTTGGCAAATCCAAGAAATATGTATATTGTAGAGATACTTAGTTTAATTTCCAACACCATTAAATTGATACCTTATATAATTATACTTCATTAACTAGTCACAGAAAAAATCATAATCATAATAGCATTTCTTAGATAGGTTCTTTAATCCCGCCACCTCATGAGATTTATAATTTTTTCAAGTCTCAGAGCACGCTAACCAAACATGGATTTTATTCCATCACATAAATAAAACTCTCAGAGACAGTAAATGATGCAGTGCTATTGTTCAGTGAAGTCGTAGGAAGCAGGGTAAGTGATGAAGTCAATTAGGCAAACATTTTTTTTTTTAAATGATTAAAAAAAATATACTTTCTTGCTCGAGCGAAGTTACTAAATCGGAATCCAATTTTCTTCCAACATGAAAAGGCCTCACCTGTGGTTGGTATAAACACCGTTCCGGAAGTGAAATTTGACCCGGGGTTATAATTCTGCAGCAAAGCCTCCTGCGAGGTGAAGTTGTAAGCGGCGGCTATGGATGACAGGTTCTCCTGCGGGTGGATTGGGTAAGTCTCGAACAGGCCGTAGGCACTCGACACCGCCTTATCTCCACAAGAGCAATTGACAATCACACTGATGTTCGCCCCAGCCTGCACGTTATTCTCTGGGAAGCTGTTGAAATGGGCGAGCGCGGCCACCGTGGTCAGGCTGCCGTACACGTCGCTGGCGATGCTTGTGTAGGTATCCCCCGAGGCGACGACGTAGGAGAAATTGTGGCCTAGAAATTCGCCATTGATGCAATCGCAGCTGAAGAAGACATGCAGTCGGGTATCGCTCAGGATGCTGTTGAGGTCACGGACGCTGGGGTTGTAAGGTCCGAGAGCGTTGAAATTGAAGATGCCGAAGAGGGGTGCGATGTAGCTGGCGTTGACGTTGGGGGTTACGTAGTAGGCCCCGAGGGCGAGTTCGCAGCCGCTCCGACAGGCGGATTCCAACGAGGGAAGGAAAGGGGCGAAGGCGAGGATGAGGATGAATCCTAGCGAGCGAAAAGGCGCCATCTCGGAATGTACCTGGAGGAGGAGAACAGGGCCAATCGGAAACCCTAGCGAGCTTCCATGACGATGCTGCGCTGCTGCTTCCCGGGGACAGAGAGAAAGAGAGCGTGAGACGCAATCACGAAAGTCGTCAGCGGAAGTGAAGTCGTCGGTTGAAGATATTTTAAACTTGACGAATGAGAAACGGCCACGTACAGAGGGTGAACTCAGTACCTTGGTCCGGTGGAGCACGGCAACGGATTTCTCGTGCCGGCGCGCGTCCTTTGCTTCGGCCGTCAAACGAAGTTAGTTGCCTTGACTGGTAAGCGTAAATTAGTAGCCGTCAGGAACTCGGACATAAGGGCCCCATTGGCTAGCACCAATTATAAAAGGGTAAGAAGCTAATGTATAGTGTAGGGTTCTAGTCGTTTTCAAAATATAATTCTAACTGAGGAGGTGGAATAATTTTTTGAAAAAAAAAATCATAAAATACACGGTTGCTAAATTGGGCTAAAAACAATATAATAATTTTAGACTAAAATTATATTAAACTTTTATTATAAATCTAATCATAAGTATGAAAAATTTAGATGAATGTAATATTTTAATGGGTAAAAATCAAAAGGGCTGGTCCCTTTTTCTATTAACAACCAATGACCGTCACATTTAAAGTAGACTATACAAAATATCTTTGGATTGGATTTTAATATTTAAGTCGTAACAATAAGCTGCACTTGGGATAGTTTTGATGTTCATCCATCAAAATAAGTTATGCTTTGTTAGTTGAAAATTATATAAGACTCAACTGGGATTTCTCGATTTTAGTTGAAATTCATTAATCGATTTAAGGAGCTTTGATTGCGTTTATTTTAGGACTTGTGAATTTTTTTAAGTTACAAGAAGTCTAAATATGTCCTTCATTGTTTATTTTGACTTCTTCAAAGGTGAAATTTTATATCAGGTCCAACGTTTGTGAGATATCAACTGATTCATTCAATAATATTTTAATACCTATGGAGGAGCCGAAATAAATAATGGATAACATATATATTTGTACTCCTTGCAATTTTAGAAATCTAAAGGATTTGAAATCAGTCTAATATGAGCTCTCTAAATCAATCAGTAGGTTTTGACCGAAACACATTAATTGACCTAGAGTGCTGTGATTACACTCATTTCAAGTCTTATAGATTTATGATGTGGTAAAATGTTTAAATATACTATCTATTATTATTTTTTATCTTCCCTAGTGGAGGTGTTTTGAAAAAATAAATTTGAGTCGAGTAAATTGATAGATGAGGGAGAGACTAGCTTTTCAATAGTGTAGAGAGAGGGAGTGGAGGGAGGAGAAAGAGAGATTGAGGTTGTATGTAGTTGACACGAGGGGTAAAATGGAAAAAAAAATTAGTATACTTTTAGTAATTCACAAAATATACTAATAATATTTAGTAAATTTAAAAAAATGGGTGTGCTTTTGATAAATTATCATTCTTTTTTATATATAAAATCGTGTGAGAAAAAAAATCAAAATAATATAATTTCTAGTGACTTAAATTATAATTTGGCGTATTTAAATGAATTTTTAAATCAAAATAAGGTAAAAACAATTCAAACTGAAAAATAAAAAGATAGACGACAACAAAGATCAAAAGGCTAGCTTTTCTTGCGCAGTCATCAACACATTTTTATTTATTATTAAAATAATAACTCAACAATCTCAATCTCTATTCATTCTCTATGCATTTTAAAATATTTTAAAGACATACCATTAGAGCAGCTACTAAGTATTACAATATAATATTATCAATATTTATAAAAATAAATAACAACTATAATTCATAATTATTATAATAGAACGTATTGATTAAAAATAAAATATTTATATTGTAAAATTGTAATTGCTATAATATAGTTTTATTAATATTGACCATATTAACATTAAATAAGATTATTTTTTAAAATAAAAATGGCTCAGATAAAATGAGATGCTATTTTAATGATAACATTTTATAAAAAGAATCCTTTTGATTTTTGCTAATAAAAAAATCATATATATATATATATATATATAAAGCATACCTAACCATAACCATATGAAAATTTTTGATTTGATTTACTTAGCCATATTAACAAGTTTAGTTAGTCTTCATAAAAAATTCAATTAATTTTCTTTGGATTAATTATAAATCAAACCATTTTTTATCATATTTATTTCGATTTGATTGTTGAGTGTAATGCCGTATTATATTATTTATATAACAGTTGGAACGTTTGGACACGTTTCTCTATTTAGTATTTTCTTTGTTAAGAAAAAAATTGAAAAGGATAAATTTAACCATCTGTCTTTTATAATTCATATATTTAAAATCAGAACAAAAAAAATAATCAACCATTTTAATTATAAAAAAGAACATCACCTTCAGTTGTCTATTTAAAGGGACAACTTAAAGGATAATTCCCTTGTCTTCCCTTCCCTTCACATTTCTTTTTTATTTTATATTTAATGCTTCAGCATAAAAAAAAAATGACAGTCAAATACTACAATTTAAGGGCTGAAATAAAGAAGACATTTTTTATTATTAAAAACATAAAAGGCTCTTTCCTTTTTCTTTTTTATTTAGCAAATCTAATTTTAATTTATATTTTCTCCATAATATCCCTATTATTGAATTTACTTTATTAGAGAAAAAAATTACACTAGATTAATTTCTTTTTCATTAAATCTCTTACCTCTCTTGGTTTAATTTATTTTCATAAATTCCCTCTCTTTTGGGAACCTTAATTCCCTCTTAAAATTTTCATTCCCATCCTTACAAAGCTATCTCTCTCATACTTGCCTTTATCGCCCAGTGTTGATCCTCATCTTAAATGGCCCAATAGATTCAAATTGTTTTCCATGAAACTAATTATTTTTTCATAAAATTGTTTCATAAATTATGAAATATAGCACCTCAATTTTTTATTTTATTTATTTTTTAAAATTCCCAATTATACCAATCAAATTTTGCCTATAAAATTTATAAATTACTGTGCATCAAAAATTTTACGATGATTTATTTTTTGTCCTAAATTTCATCCTAGAATTTGAGATGAATTCAGAGATTCATCTTAGAATCTGGGACGCAATTAATTCGTCACAAATTGTAGATTTACCAAATGAATATATTTTCGTTGTCAAATCTACTACGAAAATCATTTTCGTTGCTAAAATTAGAATATTGTTCTCATGCACACAGACATTGAGGCTACCATTAGAATTTTCAAGAACTTGAGAGTGTTTAATGATTGTGACAGTTTTACAAAGTTGATCTCAAGAGTTTACAAAAGGCAAATTATCATGGGAGACAGAAATAGGTTTCATCTGTTTAAAGATGGAGCATGTTCTTGCATGGACTTTTGGTAGAAGGACCATATCAAA
>JBBMJZ010413117.1:16544054-16559994 GCA_037833815.1 Zingiber zerumbet | reverse complement strand
TTAGCTACTATATATTCTTATCAGTTTAATATATGATTATAAAAAATTAAATTAATTTTTTATGAGGATGAGTTTTCTTTATATTGCACTATTGTATGAGTCTTGCGTACCCTTATCAAGTCCAATTTATAAATTTAGAACACTAATTTATATGTATTTATGTATTATATTACACATGAAACGTATATGCGTGATAACTAGTTAGTATTATAAATTTCACTGCTAAGGTATAGTTGTATTGATATTAGGATGACAGAGTTAATTATGTAAAATTAATTTTTATAGATTTATTTTCTCGAGAATTAAATATCCTCCCACTTAGATCATCATTCGGTATCATGATATATCTCCCATAATTTAAATAATGAAAGATGCTCGAATTGAACGGACCCATCTTTTACATGATAGTATTATAAATTACGATCAATTCTATATATTAATGAGACATTAAATTTAAATTGGAGTAAAAGATGATATCGTATTTATTTTAATACAATAATCTTTTGCATAGGGAAGTGATTTTTATGCTGGCTAGAGATTGATGTAAAGACATTGTATTAACTTTGAATAATGAGTTATATGGCGAAGACGAAGGGAAGTATAATTTTATCGGTAAATCTATTTGATCAGAGTCTGGCCAACCAGAATTGAATTGTAAAGTATGCATGTAATTAATATGTATTTATGATATTACTAAAATACTCTTGATGATAATTTAACAAGTGTATTCTGACTGACTAAATTCTAGTTAAATAATACTGTCCTAATTTTATTAGCTTGGCTATGGATATCAGACTCTCATTGGTCGGAGAATATGGCGCAAAAAGTGTTCATGATGGACCGTTTAAAGGTCTAGTATTATATGACTGTCTGTTTCATTTGGAAGAAAAAAAAATCTTTACATACTATTCCACTGCACCTAACGGGAGGCAGATTTGGAAATACATATAAGATACAGTGGAGAATAATATTAAATAGTTTTATTACTATTATTATTTTGGGTCGACATTAAGTGTCTCACTTAAATTGATTAATTTTGAAAAACACTCTCGGTCCATTAATTCGTCGAATTGAAAATTGGATCCCTATATTTCTGGTAAACTAAAAAAGCGTCCTGCCTCGGTCCCACTGGGAAATAAATAATATTTAAACTGTGTTATAATATATTATTAAATTCGATCCCTGTAAGTAAACTAAGCCTGCCGCGGTATCACTGACAAATAAATAATACTTAAACCGTGTTTTAATATATTAAAGTGAATATAATAATAATAATAATAATAATAATAATAATAATAATAATAAAGGGTTTTATTTGGGTTAATCCCGATTTCGACCAATCCCCTGGCTGTGGGAGCGGCCTGTCTCGAAGATTCACCAGAATCAAGCGCAGCCTTTCGCCAGCTACTGATTCCGGGCATCACGGGACCCTGATTCTTCCTTGCTCCCTCACTCTCCATAAATAGTCTCTCCATCCGCTTCCTCCTCTCCCAACGTCTGAAGTGGTCGTCTTTCTTTCTTTTCTCCTTCACGCGCGCGCCATGGCTTCAGAGGAGGTCGAGATGCGGAGTTTGGGCGAGGAAGAGAAGCTGCGGCAGCGGAAGAAGGACAAGGAGGGGGAAGCGGAGCAACAGGAGGAGGTGTCGGTGGAGCGGGCGTTCGAGGGGGTGCGTGTGCCGCCGTGGCGCGAGCAGCTCACTCTCCGTGCGCTGGTGGTGAGCTTCTTACTCTCCGTCATGTTTAGCGTCATCGTGATGAAGCTGAACCTGACGACGGGGATCATCCCCTCGCTCAACGTCGCCGCCGGCCTCCTCGGGTTCTTCTTCATCAAAATGTGGACGAAGGCGCTCGAGCAGACCGGGCTGCTTCGGACTCCCTTCACGCGGCAGGAGAACACGGTCATCCAGACCTGCGTCGTCGCCGCTTACGGCCTCGCATTCAGCGGTACGCCATTTCGAAACCTAAAAATCGCTGCTTTTGCCCTCTTTTTGGTTATTCACGTCCGCTAAAGGTGATTTCGCAATCCGACTTTTTTTTTTCCATCTAGGGATTTTGAGATCGTGGTTTACTCTGTAATGCAGGAGTGACTATTTTCTGTTTCTTAATCTCTGAGTTTGTTTCAGTATAGATCATCCTAGGATGTTGTCAATGCAAATACTCCAAGGTTTGGAATTATAGACGGCGATTAAGTGCCTAAAAATTCCTGATTTCTTCCCGTTTTTGATCTTGATGGGCTCGAAAAATACGATTTTGAATCCTTTTTTTGTCATCCTTTTTGTAGTTTTTGATACTCATAAGATATTGAAATTTAATCATCCAAAACGAATAAAGATTGTCCTTTTTATTGTTCGCTTTGTTTTTTCTTTTCTAAAAAACAGTAGCGTTTCATCGTAAATTTCTGTTTCCATTTTTTTTCCCATCAGAAGGAATTAATTTAGGTAAGATCGAAAAAGAAAAAATACCTTATGGACATTAGAAGGAAACAAATATGCAAAAGCGATGGACTTCGATTTGGAAATCAGATAGCTGATTCCTTAGCCTTTCTGCTTTATTGGCTTCGTACTGCTTTTGAAGAATATGATCGAACAATTTTATCGTCATACCAAGTCTAATTTTTTTCATGGACAGGCGGTTTTGGAAGTTATCTTTTTGGTATGAGCTCAAAAATTGCTGGTCAAGCAACTGAAGGAAGTGAACCTCAGAACATAAAGGACCCGAGTTTAGGATGGATGATTGGATTTATGTTTGTCGTCAGCTTTCTCGGTTTGTTCTCTCTTGTGCCGCTCAGAAAGGTTAGTTCGATTCCAAAATTTTTGAACCTCGAGCTTGGTTATGTCTGCCATGATGCTTACTCAAACTTGTTTCAGATAATGATCATTGACTACAAGCTGATCTATCCGAGTGGTACTGCTACTGCCTACCTTATCAATGGCTTCCATACATTGAACGGGGAAAAGCTGGCCAAGTGAAAAATCTTTGGAACATTTGAATATTTGTTCTTCTCTCTGTTCATCTTTAATCTCTGAAACTTTGATTTTTTTCCTTTTAGGAAGCAAGTATGGATGCTCGGCAAGTGCTTCATTGGTAGCTTCTTCTGGGGATTCTTCCAATGGTTTTACACTGCAAGCGATGGTTGTGGTTTTGTATCATTCCCTACCCTCGGTCTAATGGCCTACGATCACAGGTAGCCTGAATTGTTTCTCTTTAAAAAATATATAAATTTGTATCCTAACCTTTATTTCTTAATCGAGCAGGTTCTACTTCGACTTCTCTGCTACTTACGTGGGCGTCGGAATGATTTGCCCGTATCTAGTGAACGTATCTGTCCTCCTCGGAGGTATCCTTTCCTGGGGAATCATGTGGCCTCTTATACACAACCAAAAAGGTCATTGGTATCCTGCTGATACACCAGACAGCAGCCTTCATGGTTTGAATGGCTACAAGGTCTTCATAGGCATTGCCATGATTCTCGGCGACGGCCTTTATAATTTCGTCAAGGTCCTGCACCGAACCATCTCTACCTTCGTCTCCGCCTGGCGCAAAGGTCCCAGCACTCTTCCCGTCACGGACGATGATAGCCCTCCGGCTGCTCTGGCCTCTTACGATGACGAAAAGCGAACTGATGTCTTCCTCAAAGATCAAATTCCACAGTGGGTAGCATACGCGGGCTATGTGGCTGTTGCCGTGATCTCTATCATCGCTCTTCCTTTCATCTTCCCCCCACTCAAGTGGTACTTCATCTTCGTCGCTTATATATTCGCCCCTGTTTTGGCATTCTGCAACGCCTACGGCTGCGGCCTTACCGACTGGTCCTTGGCTTCCACCTACGGCAAGCTTGCTATTTTTGTCATCGGAGCTTGGGCTGGCTCTCACGGCGGTGTTCTCGCTGCCCTAGCTGCTTGCGGTGTTATGATGAGCATCGTCTCGACTGCCTCAGATCTTATGCAGGACTTCAAGACTGGTTACCTAACTCTGGCTTCTCCCCGGTCTATGTTTGTCAGCCAGATCATTGGGACGGCGATGGGCTGCGTGATCGCTCCGAGTGTTTTCTGGCTTTTCTTCAAGGCTTTCAAAGACATCGGCACCGAAGGCAGCCAGTACCCTGCGCCTTATGCCATCATCTACCGGAACATGGCAATACTCGGCGTCGACGGCTTCGGTTCTCTTCCAAAGCACTGCCTCACGCTCTGCTACGTCTTCTTTGCCCTCGCGATCGTCATCAACTTGATAAGGGATCTCGTCGGCCCGAGGATTGCGCGGTTCATACCGATCCCAATGGCAATGGCTATTCCTTTCTACATCGGATCGTACTTCGCCATCGACATGTTCATCGGAAGCGTCATTCTGTTCGTCTGGGAAAAGATCGACAAGCCGAAGGCAGATTCCTTTGCTCCGGCAGTGGCGTCTGGTATTATATGCGGCGACGGGATATGGACTCTGCCGCAGGCTGTGCTTGCGCTGGCACAAGTGAAGCCGCCAATCTGCATGAAGTTTCTTTCGAGGAAGATGAACGCTCAGGTCGACGAATTCATTTCGACACTGTCTTAAATCTCGCTAATAGATTGCAGAAAATTCAACGGAGTCGTCCTGATTGTGATTGTCATATAATGTCATAGTGGTGTTCTTGATCTTTAACTTCGCTCCTTGTCTCAGCAAATCAAAAACAGTGCTTTAGCTTGATAATTCATATTTCCGGAGTGTCGTATCATGAAAATAAAATACAAGCGTCACATAAATATTATCTCAGTTCTAGCAATTTGGCAATGCCGGCTCCTTCAAAATTGCTTTGAATCTAAAAATATCTCTAAATTTTTTAGATTTGCTCATAAGCATTTATTTCACTAATTTATATATTTTTTAACTATATTCGTTTGGAGAAAAGTGAAGATTTTTATATATATTCTAAAATCGACCTCTAAAATATTTATTTCTATTATATTTTGTGTTGAACATGTGTTTAGAGAAGAAGCCGTTTTTTTTCCTTGAGAAAGCAAATCTGGCCCGTTTAGAATGGTCGGCCGGCCCAATTTAATCTTCTAGATATCACACGGCAAAAGTCTACCACAGAAAGCCAACCATCGCCAAATAGAAGTCTTTTCCCCTTCCACGCCGGTGGTCGTTCTCTCCATTCCTCCGATCGGCGATGGCTTCCTGCTTCTTTTCCAGCGGTTCCACTCCTCTCCTCCTCGCTCTGATCTGCCTCCTGGCAGCCTCCGTGACAGCCCGCCCCGGCGTTTCCTTTCACCCCTGCAACACTCTCTTCATCACCTACACGATCTCCACCACCGACGCCGCCCTCCCCAGCAACCCTCGCGTCTCCGGATCCATATCCGTTTACCGCATCATCACCTCCTCCCGCTCCGCCGACGTCGGTCCTCGGCCCTCGATGATACCGCGGACGAGGTTCCTCCTTCCTCAACGCGAGGTTGCCCCTTCTAGGCCTGCGGCGTTTGGATTCAGTTCCATCCAAGAGCGGGCCAAGGACATCCTTGTGGTCTTCGTCGGGCTCCTCTTTGGGGTCGGCTGCGGTGCGCTCACCGCCGCCACCATGTACCTGGCCTGGTCACTCGTCGCCCGTCGGCACGAGATCTACGACTCTGACGCGTACAGCGACGAGGAGGATGTGGATGAAAACCCCAAGAAAGCGGGTTATGTCAAGATTCCGGCTACTGATTCAATCTCCGTCAAGGAAGGGTACGAGGGAAATTAGGGTTTGCTCTATATGAATGTAGGTGGGGGAGTCACTATATATTATGATGTGTGCATTTATTTTTATACCAGGTATGCCTGTTGCGACTTGTTAATGTGGTCTAATATTGTCTCTGGGATTAACTTCAAATGTTTGTTAATGCCGTGTATACTCCCTATGTTATTTGTTTCTGATGCTGCTACATAATTCCATGATTCATGAAACTGATAATCCTATTACCATGGAAAGCAGTTAACATATTTATCGTAACACTATTACGGTTTCCCTTCTTAAGATCACCATTCAGTTTCTTAATATACTATGTTCTTGCAAGGTCGGATAGTTGGGAGAGAATTAGGTCAATGTGAACTCAGGAATCGCCTGTGGTCAAAGGCTAAAAATAAATAAAATAAAAATGGAGCACACTAATTTTGGATTTTTGAACCAGTCGTTTTGTTGGTGCTTGTTCACGTCTTCTTGTTTGAAAAACATTACTTTTGTTGATTTGGAGAATCCATATGTTCCAACAATGGATTGAGGGCTATTGTTTTCTTATTTGAGATTAACCATACTACATATTTAAGTTTCAAGAATTCATATGTAGGGTATTGGACTAGGTCACCGTTGTGTTCTTCAAGATTTCTAATTACTACTGTTACTATTTACAGAAATAGACTAAAGCTCACCTTTGTCTCTTGGAGATTATTTTACTAGCTGTTTGGTAGTGTCGTTTATTGCTTCAATGTTAGTTAAACCAACAGTGTGAATCAATCTTTGTAGAATCTCTAAGTTTAGCTGAGAAGTCTACTTTTGCTTGATCCTTGTTGCAATAATTTGTTTTTTCAGATCAGTGAAGCAATCTGGTATCAACTTATGTGGTCTATTGTGCTGGAATAGTGTATGTTTGGCAAATTGCAGTTACATAATTGTTTCTGAATTTTATAATCAAACTGGAATAATTATAATCCTCTATAACTATACTGAGCCAGGGAAATTCTAGAAAATGGGCAGCAAATCCTTTAACATGGTCTTAAAGATAGAGTGTGTCTTAATGATTGAAGAAAATTCCCTAAGGAGTGCTTCTCTCATCAGATTTGAAATCATAAAACTAAGCAGAGATTGACTGTAGTTTCTGTAGCTTGATTTATCATCATGGAGAATCGAGAAGAAATTGGAGCAATGGTTCACATGGATTCATCCTTACATGTGAAACTGAAGACGATGATCCAAATAGAATATTTCACTTAAAAATAAATCAGTGTTATAAAATAAATCAATTTAGGGTCTATAAAACTCATGTATATATCTATATATTTTCTACTTTCTTTTTACAGAACATTTATCTTAAGTATCAGTGAGATCAAGTTAGTAAAAGTTCTAGGCCGATACCCTCCATTTGTTTTTCTAATAATTCAAGCAATAGTAAAGTTCTCTTTTACATTTTAATTTGTTATGACACATGATGGATCAACCAAACCAAATTGATTAGTGATATATATATTTTTAAATAAATTGTGATGTCTTTCACAGTTTAAATCACTGAGCATCAGAGCATGTTGGTTAGCATGTCACAGTTTAAAGGTCGATATGTGTTTATTGTTATTTGTAGCTTTAGCAGTTAGGCACTGATATGGAATTCTAATTGAGGTGTTGGGTTTGGTCTATGAGCACTCCACAGCTTTGTAATTTGTGAGATTAGGCAATATCCTAACTATGCTTTACTTGAATTATGAACCCTAATCTACTTCAGATGTTTGGTGCCTTGTATGGTTATATGATTCTTAACATTGGATTATTTTAGGGGCTTGTTTGTCCTCAATGTTTGTCAGCTAAATATACTGGATTTTTTTTTTTAAAAAAATTGTTTAATTACTTTGTTGATAATACATCATTCCTCTATGGGCTTCATATTCTGTGACCTATAAATGTTTGTGTTCATATGTTAACTTGGAATTTAAACTTGTGACTGCGTTTCTCATCAGGTTTGTATGAGGATAAATTGGAATCTACTTTGAGAAAACATCTTAAGAGGGAAATCTGCTCCTTCTAGTTTACAATTATTTTAAATTTTATTTACCTGATGCAAAATGATATTGGTTATGAATTGAGGAGAAATTAAGCATGTCATTGGGTTGGACACTTTGAATAGATAGGCATACTTCTATTGTGTATTCTGCTAATGAACAAGGAGTGTAATAGATAGAGAGCTCTTATGCATATTCTTAATGATCATGCGAGTAAAACAGTTGATCTAGTAGATAAGTAGACGGGCAGGTAAAGTTTTAGTTCATTGCCTTTATGTTTGTTGCATTTCTCTGTATACGCATTTAATGATTTTTTTTTGCCAATATTGTGCATTATTCTTATTTGAGTAAAGCTCTAAGTTTTTTTTTCCTTTGATTAAATACTTAGTTGACGCAAGTTTTAGGGTTTACTTGAATTTCATGCCAGTACTCTTCCGAGCATAATAATACAGTAATTGGAAGAAGAGAGATCTAATGATTAGCACTTCGCCTCATTTTTGTCATCACAGTTTGTTATGTAACATCACAATGTATATCTCTTGTTCTGCGTATGGAAGCTTTCCTTGGCTGTCATATCTGATTCTTAAAAGTGTTGAATCGCCTATCACACCCGGCACCTAAAGGTTCTGATATCTTCAGGTGTGCGGATTGTCCTAAAATTGTTCCCTGGCCTACTATCTTGCCGAATGATGGAATTTGGCAAAATGACCCAGACTGCTAAGTCAGATGCTCAACTGATTACTCCAGATTACACTGTGTTCATTTTGCATAGCCTTTGTTATATGCCCTTCTAGCGTCTCGAGATTTGGCTCTCCACACTTTTTGCAATAGCTTATGAAAAACACGAGGGCTTTGTTGACTTTTAAGTGTATAATTTCCACTCAACGGACGAGACCATTTTGTTTCATCCAGAGTGAATTAACTGAAGATCAGGTAAGGAATGATTAAAATGGGGTCATCTTTTCTTTCTTAACAGTTTTCTTCTTCTGCGTGTTCTTTATTGTTAATCGCCACTAAGAGGTACAAGTACCTGTACATTTGATTCTTTAATGTCTTTTTGCCTCACTTTGTGATGTTTCTTTGCTTTATCTATACAACCATCTCATATATGATAGATGTGGTTGTAAACGATATATCACTACATCTTATCCAAAATTTTCAATCAGGCCAATGGGTTTCGATTTTGCAGTTCTGGAATTCAATGCTCAGAATCGTGAGTGGGTTGATTATGAGTAGTCCCTTTCTAAGTTTCAATCCCAAATGACAGACATGCTCTGCCCTTTGTACATGTAGTAGGTCAAATCTGGATCGAGAAAAGTTCCGACGGAAGATGGACCCAGCTAGACTTATTTCTGATGCATTCTCAGTCACTCTTTCTGCATGATCCCAGCAATGTCGGCGGGGACCATCTTCCATCGACAATCTCCTTGAGTTAAATATATTCCCCTTTTGAACCCTCTACCGCCTTCATTTTTCCTTAGCCAACACTTCAGCCAACGGAAGATGAAGCTACGATGCAATTCTGCTCCGTCACATGAAGATCAGTAGAGTAAAACAAGAGTTTTTCTTTATAAAAAAACCAAAAAGCTACTTTTTCTTTTTTACTGAATGATCGTTTTTTTTATTTATCATAAAAAATATATAAATTTTTCTCAAAAAAATAAAAAGGAAAGCCATATAAATTCTGCCAATTTTTTTTTAAAAAAATTGTAACGTTATATTATATATATTTTAAAAAATACAATTTATAATTCAAAATTTAATTAAAATAATATTGGCACAGAATGCATTTGTTTGTTTATATTTAACAATTGAATAGAGAAAATTATTATGTAACCGTTTGAGTTTAAAACTGCAAAAGATAATTTTTAAATGTTTAGTAATTTTAAAAGTATAACTAAACTCCATTGAACTCTTCTACCTACTCAGATTTAAAATTAAAAGAGAAAATAATTATAAGTTTAACTAAAAAAAATATTTTTAAACCAATAAAATATGTATCCTTTTAATAAATATATATTATACAATTTTTAAATTAGATTTTTTACATTTTTTAAATTTTTTATACATGTTGCAATTTTTAAAATTTTATGTCAAAATTTGTATTAATCTTCTCTATTTTTTAAGAAATTTATATATTCTAAAAAATCTTATAACTAGCACTTTTCACCTAATCTGCTTAGATGCACTTGCTAAATTAATTACAGTTTGATTCTTTTTATAGGAGCAAATAAAAAATGAAACAAAATAATTACAATGAGATGCAATTTTTTTTTTTAATGTACAACAGATAGAGACTCTTTCCCTGAGTTATATATTTGACGTACAGTGCAACATATTGAAACCTAGTGAGATTTAAATTTTGTACCTCTTAATTATTAAGTGCTTTACCATTGTATAATAAATTTTTGATTATGCATTTGCATAATTAATTATGTAAAACAAAAAGGTCGTTTTGATTTATCTTTTAACCTTTCGATCTCCGAAAGGAGCACTTTCGCCGGGCAAAAAGGTTAAAAAGCTGCTGGAAATGGAGTAAAATTAAAGAAGCTATGTTCCCCACCGTCGCAGTGCATTATTGCTTCAGAGCTCGGCTCCCTGCTAAGTGCCAAACGTACCTCAAGTTCACAGCATTACCAGCACGGGTTCTCCACGCAATGACACAGCTTTTACTTCGATTGCAGCAGTCACATTATATTTTATGAGTGGGTGTCTGTTTGTGAGAGAGAATTAAATATTGGCAGACCTGCCAGCTCTGTGTTTCAGTATAGCTCTCTGCTGCCTCAACACCCCCCATTTAGCCGATTCAGGCCACACTCTCACTCGATCGGTGCCAGCATTTGAGAATAGGATCAGCAAGTAGCCTTTTTGGACAAAGAAAGAAGGAAATCTTCAGCGAGTTGTTCGTTCTCCACTTCATTCTCTTGATTCGATTGTATGTTCTTTTTATTTCCCTGCTCGAGGGAGAACGGAACGAAAGCTGAGAGTTTTCCCCTTCAAAGTCTCGACTTTTCGTTTTTCTTCTTCTCCTTTTGCCACGATTGCTCGCCGTCGTTCTTGATGGATGTTTCTGTCGCCTTTATTGCAGAAGTATTTTCACAGAGTTGGAGTGCATGCCTTTAATTTTGTTATTTATAACTTTGTGTGTTCTTTTATTTCCCTTTTCGAGGGAGAACGGAACGAAAGCTGAGAGTTTTCCCCTTCAAAGTCTCGACTTTTCGTTTTTCTTCTTCTCCTTTCGCCACGATTGCTCGCCGTCGTTCTTGATGGATGTTTCTGTCGCCTTTATTGCAGAAGTATTTTCATAGATTTGGAGTGCATGCCTTTAATTTTGTTATTTATAACTTGTGGGATAGGCTTCACTGTTTGAAAATGGAATAAATGATTCCTGAGCCGGTAGTTCTATCCTCTCGTTTATTGTTGGAATATTTGTGGTACACATTAACATAACTGAACTTTTTTTCCTTCAGAAATTATTTGTCTTAGCTACATTGCTTTTGAGACCAAAAAGTGCCCTTTAGGGACTATTTTTTGTAGGGCCTGAGTTTTCAGCTACATTATTTTTGTTGGTTGGTTACCAAAGCAATTGGATGATGTATTTACTCTTAGACTTTTTGTTGGCAGATCTATTAGCTGAAATGGAGGAAGTTCTCATGGAGGTAAGTGGAATTCATTTTTCTTTTCCCTCTTGATTTTTTATGCTCAAAATTCTAATATCAAGAAGGAGAGGTTTATGACGAGATGGTTTCCTAGTTCACTTTGTGGCTAAACTGGGTGAAATAGCTAGAATCATAGAGGAAAGCTCATGAGGCTTTGTAGTAATCTTTATTGAAGGATCAATTCTGACCTTGTGTGGGGTTTCAGTTTAAAAGGCATGTAGAAGATTAAGTGGCTGAAGGTTAATCCTTTTTTATATGGTTGGATGGCATTCCAAATATAGAAGCTTTTAGCTATTCTAATTGTACCTAATTATAATTCTTTTTATCGGGGAAATAGTGTGACAGATCGATCTAGATCCACTATTCAATAATTCAGCTAAAATTAGGTTTCTCTCTTTAAGTTGTAGTTGTATAGATAGGTTGTTCTTGACGAGTCAGAATCAGTACAATAGTTAGTCTCAGCAAGTTTAATTATCAAGGCAAAGCCCTTGATTTCTCACCATTTTGCTGTTTTGTCAAATTTACGATCGTATCAAGTTAATACATTGAAGAAACATCAGTATCTTTGATAACTCTGTCGAATTATATCAATCCATACTTTTAAAGTAAATGTCAATACCTTTAATAACCCATGGTCGCTTGCAGAGCCATGGTCCACCTCTTGATAAAGCGGGAAGTTTGGTTCTGGATATTGAGAACCTAACACAAACCTCTGAGAGTTGCTCTCCAAGTCCAAAAGTGATGGTAACTTTGAACAAATGCTTTTGTTTACTGAACAAGAAATTCTCTAACTAACAACAGACTTGGCTGATTAGGCAGTTGACACTTCCTTTTTCCTTAAGCAGAAAACTCTATCTCGTAAAGGTTCATCAAGAATAGATCGGCGGAATATAGAGGAGCAAGATATAGATGGAGCAACCAAGAAAGTCGTCGGCAAAGGTAAAGGAATGTGTATCCCTGTCAGAAATTCTAGAATACATTACAAAATGATCTTGAAAGGGAAATAATGCCCTTCAAGACTTCTACAGATTTGCTAATTGATGATGCAAAATTTGGCAGGAAGGGTCCCTTGTTGTCAAGTTGCAATCGAACAACAATTGGTTCTCAGCAGACCTTTTGCAGGAATCCCACCTATGGCAAATATCTCTAATCTATCGGCAGATATGGGAGATGGAAGGATGAGGAAGTTCAATCACTTCATGACTATCAATCCGAAGAAAATACTTCTCCTTTTTGCATCTATGTGAGTGTTATTCTATGAATACTTGGTTAATTTGAAACCACTATAAGCTTATAATTGTCATTGCTCTTACGGTTTGTCATTGCTTGCAAGTCGGACAACACATGCCTAGCCCATTCGACATACCAAACATAGTATAAATAATTCCATTATATCATTTAATGAATAGAACCAAACAAAAGAATAAAATAGATCATTTAAACTTACCATTTCATGCATCTTCATTTTCATTCACCCTTTACTCCATTCCATCCTCTCATATCAAACAAAGTAGATTTCTTAGCAACTAGTTATGATGATAATCTACCACTTCCATTGCTCTTAATTGTTCAAAAA
This sequence comes from Zingiber zerumbet, assembly GCA_037833815.1. Classification (NCBI taxonomy): domain Eukaryota; kingdom Viridiplantae; phylum Streptophyta; class Magnoliopsida; order Zingiberales; family Zingiberaceae; genus Zingiber; species Zingiber zerumbet. The sequence goes on along the minus strand of JBBMJZ010413117.1, from coordinate 16,547,046 downwards.
TATACTTGCAATCTTTTGTTTTGTTTTTTATTTTAGCTGTTTAATTTGAATTTTGCAAGTAGTACAGAGAGTTATCAATATGGCACTCCTTTTTCAGGTCTAGCCTGGGGACAATCATTCTCATATATTTTACACTAGTCATATATTTCAAAGGAGTATAATCACTTTGAAGGATTTAGTCGGAACAATATAGCCATGGATCAGATGCTGCAGAAAAATACAGTAGCACGCACCAAATGTAAGAACTGAGGAAATTACAACTGGAATAACTTGGAAGGGCAGAAGCTGGTGTTTGTCAAATTTTCAAGCCCTATTTTCTTTTGCAGAATTAGGTTGTGTTGTGCTTATTGCAATTTTTTTCCTCAGTTTTTTTTTTTGTTTTTATTTTGGCCCTTGTTTTTTGTTCTTCAAAGTGATCTCATGTGTATGGACTTGTACCCAAGCTGATAGTTTAAGCTTTTCTTTTCTTGTGGCAAAAAGACGAAATCGTTCGCTCCCGCCGCACCCGACCCCAGGCCATCACAAGGTAAATCATGGCAGCCGAGATAGCAAGTGGTGGTGGGGTGAGGTGCACAGGGTATGATGATTTACACCCCGATAGCTCTGTCGTTCGACCCCGCGACCTCATGTGGCAAGCATGCCACCACTTATCATCTCGGATGACCCGTGGGGTTTTAAGTTTTCCTTTTCTTGATTTGAGGGGAGATGTATACAATATTTTCCTCCTGCTGTGAAACTTTTCTCCAGTTATGGTTCACTTAGGGGTGTTTATTTGGATCGAGTTATTTGGATTATTCGGTTCGGGTTATTCGGATTTTATGATTTTTTAAATTCAACCAAGAACCAAATCGAATTAACTATAAATCTTACCCAAAACTAATTAAGTTATTCGGTTAGGGTATCAATTAACATATTTTTTTTATTTTAAATTTTCAATATTCTTCAAATAAATAAACTTTAAATAATTTATATTTACTCTAAATTTCATAAAATAGTTTCATTTAATATAAGAAAAAAAATCTAGTTTCATTTGGTATAAGAAAAAAAATCGGTACATTTCAAAAAATTTCAAAGATTATATTAATTCTTTATTCGAATTTTGAGCGGGTTATTTAGATGGGAAACTATATCCAAAATCAAACTATTAATCCAATTAATATTTCGGATAAGTTCATTCAACCGACTCAAATTTCATTTAATCGAATCAAATAATCTGAATATTATTTGGATCGGACAAGTTAATGTATTGACCCGAATAATGAACACCCCTATGTTTTAGTAGTTTGGCGTAACTTTTTACATAACTGTGGGTAGAGTATCGAAATTATAAAATTGTGTAGGGTAGTTTTAAAATGATCAAATCATATAATTACTTTCCATTTTACCCCTAATCAGTTGTCTGATAAAAAAAATCATTCGAATCAATTTTCTATTTGAAAATCAATCGAATACTAAAAAATCGATTTCTCTTTATACCGAAATTTTAAAATTGTGAGCAAATTAGTCAACTAATTTACTTTTTTTTAATCAAAATTGATTTTGAGAAAAATTGGTTGATGGACCAAACGACCTTGGATTGATATAAAACTAGTTTCTATGTGTTCGACCTAATATATTGAGAATAGTGATTTTTTGAACATGAATTAATTTTTTCGAACACATTTATGTTTAAAAAATTATTGCTCTTAATATATTGAGTTAAATTGATGTTTGAGAATATGGATATAATCAGAAGAATTACCTGAACACATAGGAGCTAGTTTCATGTCAATTCGATGTCATTTAGTCCATCGACCAGTTTTGAGTAAAATCGGTTGATGGACTAAGCATCCTCGGATTAACATGAAACTAGCTCCTATGTATTCGTCTAGTTCTCCTGATTATATTTATATTCTCAAACATTAATTTGACTCAATATATTAAGAGCAGTAATATTTTGAATACGAATATGTTTAAAAAATTTAATTTGTATTAAAAAATCACTGCTCTTAATATATTGGATCAAATTGATATTTGAGGGTATGAATATAATCAAGAGAATTAGACGAGCATATAAGAACTGTTTTCATGTTAATCCGAAGTCGTTTGGTTCATCAGCCGATTTTGAACAAAATCGGCTGATGGACCAAACATCCTCGGATTGAAATGAAACTAGTTTTTATATGTTCGTTTAGTTCTCTTGATTATATCGATATCCTCAAATATCAATTTGACCCAATATATTGAGAGCGGTGATTTTTTGTACACGAATATATTCGATTCGAACATATTCATATTCAAAAATTTACCGTTCTTAATATATTAGGTTAAATTGACGTTTGAGAACATAAATAAGAGAACTAGACGAATACATAGAAACTATTTTCATGTCAATCTGAGGATATTTGGTCCATCAGGCGATTTTTCCTAAAACTGGTTAATGGACCAAATAACCTCGAATTAACATTAAACTAACTCCTATGTATTCGTCTAATTCACCTTATTATTCCCTCAGATATTAATTTAACCCAATTGATGCGGTGATATAGGGAGGCCCACTTGGCAGGGGGTCAACTGCTAAGGTGAAGGTTAAAGTCAAGATGGTCAACGTCATATTGTCAAAGGGTCGAACAAAGGATTATTGCAACGGCCGATCGGGACTGTCAGTGCCCGACCGACGGGAGTCATGTCCGAGCGACCACCCGTCTAGCTCAGGATAATATGATAACATAATTGAACGCTCAATGCGGAGCAGCAGGATGCCAAGGAGACCGGAGAGCTTGTCCGAACGAGGGGTCACGCTGCTACACAGTCCTCGTAGGGAAGAGAAACTAAGGTTGACAGAGCGGAGGAGTCCCGGCTGAGCGGCTACCCTGCTCAGTCAAGCAGCGGGACCTGACCATCGACGGAGTGGAGGAGTCCCGATCGAGCGGCTACCCCGCTCGACCAAGCAGCTACCCCGCTTGGCCAAGTAGCGGGACCTGATCGTCAACGGAACGAAGGAGTCCTGGCC
>JBBMJZ010413117.1:16476316-16490061 GCA_037833815.1 Zingiber zerumbet | reverse complement strand
ATAGTATAGACCTTGTATTCTCCCCCTAACTTTCTTAGAGGGGCAAAGAATTAACTTAAACCCTACATTCTCTCCCTACTGGCATACATCAAAAACTCTCCTCCTGAAGAGTTACCCAACGTTGTTTACAACTTCACATATTGTGTACAACACATAATGAAGGTCTCATACCCTTTATTATCTTCCATACTCATCCTTGAGCATTCATCATTCCAACAATGAAGGTCCCATACCCTTCATTGTAATCAATGCTTACCCTTGAGTATTAATCCACTTTATAATGCTCATCCTAGAGCATCCATAGCGTAATAATGAAGATATATACTCTCCATTGTTTCCTCATATTCAACCTTAAGCATTCTTCAAAACGAAGGATTTACCACCTTTAATGGTTTCGAAAAATAATTTTCATGTCCTTAGTGAGTGACTCCCCCTAAAGACATACTCGAAACTTCTGTCATTACACCAACAATGGCTTAGAATCCTTAAACCCTTAGGAAACTCAAATTTAAAAGTTTTGAGATTAAAAAATTTAATATTGAAACCAAACCTCAACCTTAACTTCAACTTAATCTTCCTTAACCAATCCATCCTTGTTTTCTTCATGAAAACATCTCCTAAATGTATACAAATGTATTTCAAGGGGTTAGAAATGGTTTTCTAGACTAAAAATGATTTAAAGTACTGAAATCAGGCTTTCCCAGCCAAAATCATCATTTTCAATCGATTGGGGTTGAATATCAATTGATTGAAACCATTGTAATCTATCCACTGATCAATTTCGCGAACTTATGTTCGTGAAAATTCCCTCTGAATCAATCCACTGATCGATCCAGGCAAAGTTGAATCGATCGGATGATCGATTCAGCGAGCTTCTGCTCGCGATAATACCCATCTCAATTGATCGCCCGATCAATTGAGGCCGCCCAATTGATCAGCTGATCGATTGAGTTTCTGAAATTTTAAAATCCAATTTCAGCTGAATTTTAGAAATGTTCTAAAAATTCTATAAAATTCTATAAAATTCTAAAAATCATGAAAATTATTGTAGACATTATTTAGGGTATATACTATCATAGAAAAATATTTTTCTAAGAAAATATATCTTATTTTTATAGATTGACACAAAATTAAAAACTTGTAAAAACTTAAATGTTTCTTCCAAGTTTGTGTCTAACTTTTCAATAATGATTACTATCAAAAGATAGTCATTACCAATATTTTCCAAAGTATATTTAAAATATTTTTCAAAAATCAATTTCCAACTATGTTCTTTGGGCTCAATGCACATGACTTGTACATTAGCTTTCCCAATGATTAGAAAACATATAACTATGTGTCTTGATGAACCTAAAACTTAAAAAGATGCACTAAATCAACATCTTGAGTCTTATTTATCATCCTAACATCTCACTTATATCTAATATTCACCAAAACACATACAAGTCACATTATTGTCTTTGTGAGATGTAGTTTTTAGTTTTCCCCTAAACTAGGGATCATGCATATCTATATAGGCATTTTGAGAGTTATAATCATTCACTTAGGATGTCAATTGTTAGGGGGTTCACCACTCATTAGTAGATGCCATTGTCCTTGGTTGCAAGGAAATTAAAATAATGTATGATGCTTTATGACATACATCAGAAGAAATAATTTTCAAAAGAAAATATACTATTGCTCATAATGTATGCATGACATGCCATGGTATTTTTATGTTTTTCATAATAATCATTAATGATAAACATGATGTCATGGCATATGATGGGCAAACAAAGCATGACAACTTAGCATAAATAAGATTTTACCTAGATAATGTATCTAAGTATCCTTAATTCTTAGCTAAACATAAAATTTCATCCTAAATTTGTCCTAATTTTCTCAAGAAAATGTCAAAACCTAATTTGGTATTTCTTTAACTCTTGATTACTTTGTGCCAATTAAAATTAAGTATATTCCTCAAATTTTAATTTAAGTGTCCTACAAAACAAGAATCAAATCATGAGGAAAAATCTTGAATTTGAAGAGAAATGCACTTAAGCCCAAAACAATCATCCACATATAAACATGATAAAAATTGTATATTAGCACATGCAATTAAATCCAATAAGCCCAATATCAACCAAAAAGAATATTCCAAATAAATGAGTTATCAAATCCCCCACACTTATTCTTGCACGTCTCGTGCAAGTGAACAAACTAAAGAAACAACTAAAGTTGTACCCTCTAACAATTCTCATTCATGTTTAGAAAATAATAAAAGTAAGTTACCTAGGATTGTCAAGTTTCAACAACTCAAGCATTCATGGTTTCAATTCTTACCTTGGTTAACACCCTAATGACTTCAATCCATCATGAATAAACTGAGAATGATATCAATAAACTCTCACAAGGAAATTTTTGGTGGCTCTCATTCCTAATCTCAAATTTAAGCAATAGTAGAGATCACTCAAGCTACTCATATTTCATGCACTACCATATGCTTGCTTATCTTCTACTCTCCACCACTAGCAAAAGCATTAAAATTCATAATTGTGAAGGCTCATCATAATAACAAAGAAAGCATGAATCAGATGAAATCAAAGTATAAGTGTTAGGGCAAGAAAAGTAGAAGATATGATTCAAATAATAGTGGAAGACATGGATACAATTAAATGTTATATAGATGAATTCCTTGGCCATGTTCCCTTCTATTCTCTTCATTCGCCATGAGTAAGCTTACTACTATTCCAAAATTTCTGATGTATTAATCCACCTTAAAGGCTTCTCCATTTGTTTAAGTTGAATTTCTGGATTTCATGAATTTAAAAGCTCAATTGGACTCAATCTCAAACTCATAGATTCTGAAATTCTGTTTCTGTACATCAGTTTGATTTTTGATCTCCTTAGTGCTTTAGCTCATGCTTTGATCTATAATCCTTCTAGATTATTTCATTTAGTATTCAATCAATGTAAGCTTGAATTCCATTAGTCTCAGTTTAGAAAAATCAAGTTGATACAGCTTCCAGCATTTTGAAACTGCATGCCTCACTATTTTGACATATTTCAGCTTAACCCACTGAAATTTCAGAATTTTACACTTGAAAGAATTTTTACTACTTTCCAAACACTATACTTCCCCCACACTTAAAATTTTTGTCCGTCTTGGACAATTAAACTCATCAAGAGATCAACCAAAATGCTATCAAAATGATAACCAGCTAAGGCAACCAAGAAATCTGCAGTTCCAGAACTCTGCTTTAGAAATTGTTTTGCCTGTAGATTATATTTTCTTTTTGTATTCGATATGCAGCAAAGCTTCCCCACAATCTATTAAAAGGGCATAGAAATTCAATTCAAATTTAAACTTCCCATAACTGCAAATTCAATAACCAAACACATTCTGTAGAATAGATTTTTTTAGTTTCCAATTTTCAGCTTGTGTTTCTATTATGTATCAAATTCTCAGCTCAAAAATCTTAGAAACTCTGGATAAACTAGATTAGAATTTAACAAGACAAGAACAACAGCTAGAATTCAATTTTTCAGTGATTAGCTTGCTCTAAAACCCAATTAGAATAGCAACTGCAGGTTTTCTAAATTTTCTGTACAGAGTCACTTTATCAACTAGTCATCATTTAGCCTCCAAAATTTTTCAAGTTTTAGCAACTCTAGCTTGTTGTAACTCATTTTCCAAAATAGCATAGAAATGCTTCAGCAGCAGGAATTCTACATTTCTCTTTACTGATCTTCTTTGAACATCCGAATAAACCTTGAACTTTAACCTTCAAAAAGACTATCTTCTTAACATTCAATCACAATTATCTTGCCCTTCAATTCTGCACATTCTGATTTAGGCTGATAGAGACCTAGTTCAAATTCTGCACAGTGAAAAATTTCCAGCTTAATTCAACTATATCATTTTTGTGTTGTTCCCTTTTAATCCTCAACACTTAGACTTCTCGAATATTTCCTTCATTATAACTTGTAGCTATTTCTTGATTAGATGGAAAATGATTCCATTTGTGATTTGAAACCGACAGATTTGATCCTATCAGATTCTACATCAAACTTTTTTTTTTCCACTGCTTGTAATATCAAATAATTTTCATTGTCTTCATTTCTTCAGAAATGATTTCTCAATTTGACTGCTTCATAAGTGAAAATGGTACTCACAAATTCAATTTCCAATTCTGCTCCCCATAACAGATTTCTTGCAATTACACTCATCATATTCAAACAGCTCACAATTTTCCATTTAAACCATTTGATACTTTCAAAATTCTATTCAAAGCAATATAGAAAGACATAGGAAGAATTGAGACACCATTTAAATCTGTAAATGTAAGAGGCTCACTGGTTTTCCTTGTTACTTTGAGAGCTGATGATACAAATTGGTACACACTTACTTCAACTCTACATTGAATTCTTATTTTCCAATTTTCTGCTTTTTTTTTAACATTTTGTTCATCAGTTGCCTTTACACTTGTTTCCTGATCAACTTAAAGATGTTTTCCTATGTTTAGTATAGTTAAGGAACCAACAGATTTGTTCTCCAATAAAAACAGCATTTCATACTGATATCATTTCTGCACAAAGAGCAACTTCAACTTCCCTCTCATTTCTGTAACAACTATACTTCTGTATTTCTGCCTGCCTTCCAACCACTATTACATTTTGTTTTTCTCTTGTGCAATTAGAGCTCATTCGTTAGTTAGTCATACAATGGTTTTACCTTGTTTAATTCAGAAATCAAATAGGTTTGATCTCTAAACAGCAGCTTTCCATTTCTGAATTTCTGCATTTGAGTGGTTCAATTTCTATTTCTGATTTTTCTTGGACTTCAGATTAAGCTTTCAGGGTTTAATCTAATCAGAATATATCATTCAACTACTCAATCAAATACAGCTTCAATTTAATTAATTCCTGATCAGAAATAAAATTGCAGGTTGATACAGTTGTTGCCTAGTGGCAGATTTAAGTTCATCACCATTTAAAGTAGGAATTGGTTACTATTATCTTCATTTTTCCTTTTAAACGCTTATGACTCCCTCTGGAATGCTTCATGAATTGAATGACAATCACTAATTGAAGTTCAAATCCTGCTCCTTGATCCGGTTTTCAGCAACAGATCCATGTTTCAACAGTTTACAGTTTTCTATTTCAGCAGCTCTGGTAATTCAACAATCTATCCATCCAGCTCTGTCATCAAAATTCTATGAAAAGAACATACACATCTATCCATGTAGAACTCACATCTTAATCTTCACTATTTACTAATGTGAGATATAATTCGTCATCTCTTAAACAATTCTATTTTCATTTCTAAAAATCCAGAATCTCTTCAAACTAGTTTAGCTCTTCACTCTTTCAGCATCAAAACCTGATTTCTAAAATCAGATTTCATAGGAACAAAACAAAATACTAATTGCTAATGAGAAAACAAAGGCTTTACTTGAGCATTTCACTGATTTAAGAATCAAAAGAGCAATGTGGCACACAAGAGTTGATACAGATTATATTTTCTGTAATGCAGTTTATTCCTGGGTTTCCTCAGCATCAACAAGAAGAGTATGCATATCATCAATAATTTTTAATGAACTTAGCTTAAAAGGTTTCAGAATCACAGCCGAGAAGTCAGGTCCAAGGAAGTTGCAGGCATTGAGTCAGGTAGAAATTGAGCTTCAATTGAAATTGTCATTGTTAAAGACTGCCATTCATTCAGCTCCTGCTCCCTTTTTGCCACTGTTCTCCATCATGAACTGAAACACTTGGTAAGATTCTTGCTATCCAAAAATAACATAACATTTTGGCACCAAATTCTGCCTTGACAAACTCTGCTGACCAAGTTTTTTTTTTTCAGAGATCAGATTAGTTCCATCAATTATCTGCCGTTCAGGAAATTAAAACTAGGATTCAGCTCGATAGGGTTTTAAAGACTTAATAGCAAAAGGTGGCAGAGCAAATTCCAACTCAGATTCCAAATTGAAACTGCCAAACTTTATCTGATTTGCAACAAATTAATTCTCATTACAGCAGCTTCCAGGTTCTTGCTTCCTAGTACTACATGTTCACTGATCCTATTCTTCATAATAGTAGTAATGCTACCCACAACAGCTAGGAAGTCTTTTAAGATTGGGTACATCTATTCAAAAATCATGCCAAAGACTCCAAAAATGAAACTCATTTATGAAATTCTGTTTTTTTTTCATATTCTAATTCCAGACCTTGAAATTTAAGGCAGTTTCAGATTTAGAGTATCATTATTCGATGTCATTTCAGATGTCATCTTTAGGATTCCAATTCAATGAAATTGCAAGAAATACATAACACAAGATACTGTTCAGATTCTCAATCAACCTCAGTTGCATATCTGCTGAGCAAAAAAAAAAAAATTCAGCATCTCTACATTCTGATTTCCATTCTAGATCGGCTTCCACAGAACCACAACTCATGCATCCTTCAGAAATCAACAATCAGTTCTAAAGCATTTTCTCAAGAAGTTGCCAGCATATAGATATTCATTGTGATTCTCAAAAGGATTTACTCTTGGCACACAACATGTTCAAATTGATACATTCATTCCGGATTTCATTTCTACTTTCTATTTCTTCTTTCTTCCTTTTCTTTACTTTCTTTCCAAAGTCAGATTTGTATTTGAATTACTGCGAATAAGTCATCAGTTCTTCCATGTTTTTGACCTATTCCTATTTGCATCTTTACTTGCTTGGAGTTTAATCCATGTAACTCCCTCCTAAACATGTCAGTTACTGTTTTCTTGTTCTGTCTTGACACTAGACAGTTTCAGAATTTAGTTTATGAAATTTTCAGGATTTGGATCTATACGAACTTGGGGAAAAAAAAACAAATGTCAATTGAAGATCAAAAGCTCCACTTGGAATTCTTGCTGATTAGAAATCTGTGACCCAAAACTTGACACACAACAATAAGGGATTGATGCATCAATCACAGCTTCCTCCAGCAGATTTCTGAATTTGGACTCCTAGCAATTTCTAGCTTAAGTCATAGAGAATTAGGCCCACTCACAGATACCACTTAGGATTGAATTGATGGAAGCTTGTATTCTAAATGTTGCTGTTCAGAAATAGCATGTGGAGTTGGCACCAAGATTCAAACCCTTGTTCCTTCTTGCCAGTTAGGAATTTAGTTTTAGATTTAGCTGCTGGGAAAATTTTCAAGTTTTGAATCACGAAGGCTTGGAAAGAAACAAACACCAAATACCACTAAGAGGTTGAAAGCCTACTTTAGAATTTTTACTGATCATAATTAGGAACTCAACTTCCACTTCAGAGATTCCTGAAATAAAACAATTAGCAAGGGGGAGGAATAAAGTCAATAGCTCAGTTCAATCTTGATACATAGTTCTTGTATCACTGCCCCTTGTCTCCATTTTTTTCATTTCAAATCTTAAATTATGCTCTGGAGTTCTTCTTGAATGGAGTAGTACTTCACCTATCCATTTGTCTTCATTCCTGCAGACTTAGCACCAACCTTCATTCACTGTTTTCACTATTTCCAGATTCACTGTTTTAGAGTTGCTGCATTTCAATTTCCAGAGTTTAAAGAGTTTGAAAAGTTCATGGAAAGGCTGAAATATCCATTTGGTTTTGCATCTTGTAAGTTTTTTGAATTTTAGCACACCATTGATATAAAATTCTGTATTTCTGAATTTCCAGCTTCTACACCAATTCAATCTGTTTCCTCGTACATATCAGTAACTTCTTTCATTTTTGCATTCTTCTTCAACTTTAACTCATTCTGTTTATCCAGTACACTCCAATATCCACATTAGCATTCCATCAGTAGCATTTTAAAATAATTGCTCATCAGCAACTTGTATATTCAACCATGCTTCCACAGTAACAGACTTTTAGCATTTTAAATAAATCTCCTATACAGATTCAACTACCACGCAAGTCCCAATTCATGAATCTTAAGATGGTTGTACAGAATGGCAATGCTCAGAATGCCAGCTCCAACAATGAATTGTTAAAGCAATATCAAAATACTTCTTTAGCTCTCTAAAGGATCACCATAGTATCAATTTCCAGGATTCAAAGCTATTTGAGCTCAAGGAATGATTAAGTTTAGCACTACTATTTTAAGAATCATCCATTCAAAATAATACTACTGAGAAACAAGCTCAATAATTGGCATAAGAAAAACTGCACAAAATAGTCCTTGCTCCTTGATATCACATCTTGAACCATTTCCGAACTTCAACTTGCATCTAATATTTAACTTCCGTTGCATCATTTCAACACTCCATCATCAAATTAAATATGAATTCCGACTGATTTTAATTCTGGAATTGAATCTTGGCAAACCAGTGAATTGCTTTTCAAAACCAGAATTCAACTTGACACCTACAAGTTTCAGGATTTGACACTTGAAAGAATATGCTACTCGATTGAGCTTGAGAAGGTTTCCTTTGAACCCTGAACTGGAATCAACTTGGCATCACAACTTGAGGTTGATACAATCACTTCATAGATTTTTTTCTACACCAAAAATTCTGCACAACTTGAGGTTAATTAAATTCTGCACCAACAATTCCACATTCCAGATTTTCAGTACCAGTACTTGTTTAATCTCCTAGTGCACTTCAAATCAAGCAATGTGCATTTCAAATTCAGCAATACTTCCCAAGACTGAACAAATCTGTTCACCACTCAATAGTTACAATTCTTAAATTCCAAAATAATTCCAGCGTGCTTCTTCAAAAATTAAGCTCACTACAATCTTAAGAACTTGAATTAAGAGACATGTTGTTCCCAAACAGAATCAATAAGTGGCACAACTAGTCTAAGCTTGGATCATGAAAGGCTTTTCTCAAAAAAACCAAATTCAGCACTCCAACCAATTAAAAATACATCCACTTACTCAAAAACACTAAGCATCTCCCCCACACTTTAACTTTATCCATCTTGGCCAAATAATTCATCATATAACAAGCAAGGTATCCACATCCAAAGATTCATAAATGAGAAAAGATAAAATGATATTATGATTCACAAGAAGATTAGCAAGAAACATGTAGGGAAAAATAGAATAACCTTCATAAGCATGATTCAATTTATTGGTATTGTGGTTTTGAAAGAATCAAAACAAGTTCTAGAGTGACAATCACAAAAGTGTATCACACAAATAAGCTAAATCCTCACTAGGTATGAAAATTATCATCTCAATTCATCAATCTAGATTCCATCACTAAGTAGTAACCTAATACAATCCAAGAATCAATTCATAACAATAAATTTCAAAACTCAACGATCAAATTTAACTAGCTTTCAAAATTATCTAAAATGATATAAAGAAATGAAAGGGGTACATTTTATTTTCGAAAACCGAAAAGATTACTTACAAGACAAACAAGATTGCTAAAGTAAACTAAGAGATTATTCATGCAACAAAATAAAGACTTGATATGTATAATGACAAATTAAAGGTAGAATGAAACAAACTCCCTTGAATTTTTGGTGGTTGAATAAGGTTCAGAAGTAGAAGTCACCCCGGTAATGAAGTAATCTTGGTTGCAGTTAAATCCTTTTTATTCATCATTTTTCCCTTAAAAATTCTTTCTGGAGGTCGAAGGTTGTTCAGTCTAAGCATCCACTCCGGAAGCTTATATTCACCTACAAAATCAATAAAAGGCAACACCTCCCACACGCACGTGGGATAAGAAGAAGATAGGAGAATATTAGTTTTAACAAAAAAAATATATCAAACAATGAATCACATCTAATAAAGTCAATGAATAGTGCCTCTATTAAATTTTCTGATAAATCACAAGAATTACTAACCTTCTCATTCTGAAAGGTACCTGAAGGTTCTAGAATGGTGATTATTACCTCCTCATCAAATAATGACTCAAACTCCGGTTCAGGTGATCCTTGGGGTATTGCTTCCAATAAGCAATCCCCTACACTTAATTCATCAACATCTAGCTCAGGTGATGGTTCAAGTGATTCTTGAGGTATTGCTTCTCGTAAACAATCTCCTACACTTAAATTCTCTTCAAGTAAATTTTCAATTCCTGCATCATCAACATCTACAACAACAATATTAGTAGAGTCAGAAATTTGTACAACTACATCGTCATCATAAATAATACTAGAAAAATCTTATGAAGTAATGGAAGTAGGGTCAAGCCTGACAAAATCTTTAATATCCGTCTCCCCACTGAAGTTTTGTGTTTGTAACTAGTTGATGGATAATGCAATTTGATCTAATTGACTCTGTATATTCTGTATCCTTACAAATACTTGCTCTTGATATTCTCTCATTTGCTGCATAACCTCATTGACTCTCCATGTTGACTCTTCAATTTGAGAATAGTTCTGTTGAAACTCATATGAATTTTGGTCGGCTACATCTGGCTTAAAAAATGGTCCTTGTGTATTTTCATACCTGAAATGTGAATGATCCACTCAATTATAATTGTAAGCATTAGGAAATGACTCATACCTATTATGCTGCTTCATAGGTGGGTAGTACTAATATTCAGGCTGATAAAACCCAGTCTGAGGCTGATAGTAATGACTCTCCCTCCTACCTACAAAATGTTGATAATATGGATCCATGGTCAAAGAGATTTCCTGTTCTTACACTGACAACTAGCAAATAAAATCAGAAGACTCAGGAACATATAGAATCAAACACATGGATATACGAACAGGAAAATAATTGAAACAATTTTTTTTAAGTTTTCAAAATAAAGAACAATCCTAAGATTATCAAACACTGCTACAGTTTCCCCGGCAACGACGCCAAAATTTGATAAGAGCTCAATGTCGTGCTACGGGAGCTTATCAAATTACAATTAAAGTTACCGAACCCCTCTACACTAAAGTAGTATAGAGTTAACTCGGGTCGTCTCCCAACGAATGTAACGATAGGATGATAACTTCAGGATTGGTTATGGCTTTTGGATATTTGATATGAAACTAGGGGTTTGGGTTTTAAATTTTGAGTTTATGGAATGAAGAGCAATGTAACTACGAAATCTAATCCTAATGAATAAAAGACATCCTATTTACCCATTAATAGTGATCTCACAACGCATTGTCACTCTACGCTACGATTTCACCATTAATGGAATTAAACTAAGTAATGAAATAGCAAAGCATTAAATAAACCTAACCTAGTAAATGAAAGACGATGCAAATAAGAAAACCTAATCTAACTTAAACTATGATTGCAAGGAAATTAAAGATAACATAAAGTAAGCAACTAAAGAAATTAAGCATAGAACATAATCTAACCTTATCTAATTGCAATTAAATGAAGACATAAACATAAGAGAACCATGTAACATTCAATTAAATAAGCATTGCAAGAATCTAAGCTAAGAAAAATGCAAAACTAGGATGACAAAGATGATTGGGGCATTTCAACGAACACTTGGTGAGCATTAAGTAAACTAAGCAAAGTACATGCAAAAATTGAAACATAAGGAATCAAATCAATACAAGCATTTAATCTCACTTAACAAACATTAACAATCAATTCAAACAAAATAACTATGCCAAAGAGGCTGCTGCCGAAATTTGATGAAGAAGAACTACCAATGAACACGGAGCTATGAGGTTCTGTCCAGATTTGATCCGGAAGAAGAACTATCAAGGACCTCTTATCTTCTAGCCCGAAGAGAAGAGGGTTGCGATTTGGATCTAAAGTAGAGGAACTCCGTCGTGACCTGGATGTTGGAGTCGGCGTGTCGGGATAGAAAATCATGAAGAAGCGCTGGAGGAAATGATGGCGTTGGCTGGAATCGTGGGTAGAAAATGATGGTGGGAAGATGGAGAGGAGATGGCTGGCCGATGGTGATTGACGAGCAGAGGTGGCCACCGGCCGTTGGTGAAGGAGAGGAAGTAGGGGATTGCAGCAGTGTGCGTGGCTTCTCTCAGCATAAAGACAGCCGAACGAATGAAGAAGATAAGAACTTATTTCCCCCAAATCTAATCCGACTGCAGTGATCAATCTAGATATGATGGAGCGGTTGAGATCAAATCTGAGTAAATAGTCAAGATCAACTGAACCCATTGAATTGTCAGGATGGCTAGATCAAGATGAGTGGCTCAGATCATGCTAGATCAACATAAATTGGCCAGAATCAACCAGATCTTGATGAATGGCTAGAATTAATCAGATCTGAATCTTTCATTTAATTTGCTTCAGATTTGATCCAATGGCTCAGATTTATTCAGATTGGACTTCTCATTAACTCAAGCCTTTATATTCAATTTGGTTCAACTTGAGCTCAATCCCTAAAAAAATAAAAGCGCACAATTATAAGTAGAAATCCATAAAAATAGGAAGAATTATAACAAAACTCATAATATGAATCCAACTCAATAAACATGATAAGAATCAACAATTAATCATATGAAAGGATTAAAACATGAAAATTAAGGGCAAAAATAGTGCATCAAAATGCTAATTATCAACTCCCCCACACTTATTCTTGCACGTCTCGAGCTTGTGAAATAAAACTATGAAGCAACTAAAAACTTATCTCCCTATCAATTCCCTAACCATACTCTGAAATTAGTTAAAGAAAGTTACTTAAGATCATCAAGTTTTAAGAATCAAAGTATTCATGGTTCCAATTCTTACATAAGTTAGCAAGGATAGCAATTTCAATCAACTTGAATAGATTAAGCATGATAGAACCTCACAAGGTGGATATATGCTCGGATGCTCAAATAAATAATAAATATGAAAGTGGAGCTCTCTCCAAAGCAACTCATGACATTGCACTACCATATGCTTGTTTATTTTCTAGTTCTCCACTAATGTAAACATAAGTGCACATAAATCAAGAGGACTTTTCATGAATAATAATAAAACCACACATGCAAACAATAGAACAAGAAGGATAGACAATAGAGGAATTCAAAGAGAATATGAGAGCATTGGGGTAATCAACATGAAGAATACAATCAAATACTATACTCAAAAACTCATTCAAACATCCAACACTCAACTCTCTTTGCACATTCTCAATATGATAAACATGAACCACTATCACATCTCCAAAATACATGTATGTATTAACTTAACTCATGACAATCTCTCAATAACAATGTTTAAATGAGTATACATCAATCTTTCCATGGAGGCATTCCTTCTTGTTCATCACTAACAAAACAACAAATGCTTGAGAATTTTTTTCCTCTCTTTTTATTCTTTGTTTTCAACTTTTTTTTATATATTTTTTTCTCTTTTTTTTTCTTTTTTCTTTCTTTTTTTTTTTACATAGAGAGATTTTTTTTCAACAAGCATTCATCTATACAAATTTGCCTCCCCCCACACTTAAACTTGTCCGTCTCAGACAATATAACAAATCATCATAAAACTCACAACAATAGGGGGCTAAAAATAAACCAATAAAAATATGATAAAGAAAATGTAACTCATCATGCAATCACCCAATGCTCTCATCACATGACCAAGGAAAGAATGAATCGATAAAGATATGCTGGTGAAAATATAATGACAATAAGAAGATGTATCAAGGGAAGTACAATGATAATGATAATGAAAATATAGTAATGAAAAGATACGACAAGGGAAGTACAATGATACATGAAAGCAATAGGTGAAATGCTTACTGATAAGAACAACAAAGTATAGGAACAACTAAGAGATCAATAAGAAAATTTACCTCTATCATATTCATGCAAGCTTATGTTACCATAATTTCAAAAAGAATCAAAGCAAGTTCTAGAGTGTCAAGTATC
>JBBMJZ010413117.1:16397030-16407832 GCA_037833815.1 Zingiber zerumbet | reverse complement strand
CAATCAGAGCATCAAACAATTACGTAGAAGTTTGTAGAAGAGTTGTATTTGAAGAAGAGGTCGAACATCCCTTTTAAAGAGGATTGGAGGCACCTTCAACCTCAATCTATATCCCGAAAAAGCCAGCTCTTATCGTCGATGAAGCCTTCTGCCTTATCCGATCGAAGGCGCTTTCAAAGCTCTCCAAGGTGCCGTCAGCGCTAAGCTTCAAGGCGCCTGCAAATACGTAGAAGGCACCTCCACGCCCTCCCGAGCGAAGTCTGCGACCAAGCCTCTGAGGCACCTCCAGAGGCACAGGAGGCACCTCGAGGACTGTTCACTTAAGATTTCTTGTTATTTTTGCTCCTATAATACATGTTAGTTCAATAAGAAAATATATAACCTACAAAACAAAATTAGTACAATTATAAAGCAGCAGTATTAATTAGACTCTGTCTTCCCGAGACCAGGATCTAGTCACGATCTCAATTTAAGTTTCCAAAAGAGGCCTAAATTAGACTAGCGCTTGCAGTCCCTAATTGGTACTCATCCTCACTGGAACACTCTCCTCCAGTGACTTACCTTACTTTCCATGCAGAATCACTTGACTCTACCTTGGTCCACTAGGTCTTACCGTCAATTGTTAGGTCCGCAGACTCAACTGGACTTCGTCTCGCTTCCAGGTCCCGCGGACTCAGCTTGATTTTCCGCCAGACATCGGGTCACTCATTGATCTATCTAGACTTCTATACCAATCATTAGTTCCTCCAGACCTAGCTGGATTTCAGCCTGGTCAAACCAGTCAAGTTCTGCACATTTGGTAGAAAGGTTAGATCACAGCACACCTAACTTTAATCCATTTATCATTTATCAAAACTTAGGTTTGACTATTGGCGCCAACTGCACCAACATCCTAGTCTACTCCTGGCTAGTCTCCATATCGGTCGGACTATCACCAGGGAAAGACATGGTCAAGGAATCGCAATAACCTGTCAGAGAATAATGGTTATTTGTCAGGGAATATTCTGATACTCTGTCATATGCATGCCGGGAAACCTTCCCTAATCCAATGGAAGTCTGTCATACATCCTCCCTCATCCAACATATCCTAACACCTAACATTTTCTGACGCTTCATTATTGCGGAGGTTATGAAATGTGGTATAAAAAAAAGGTCCTCTCTGTTGGCCAAGTGTGCGTGGATACACGCATCTACTATTATTTTACTATTCATCTTCTTTTCACAATTTTTGCTCGGCCCCCGTTCTGACTTGAGCGTCGGAGTATCTGCGCCAGGGACCTCTTCCCTAGTTCTTGCCCTAACACTCTTGTATTATCTCTCTGTGGTGTGTGTAAGCCCGCAGGTACTATTTTCAGTTGTTTTTCCTTGCCTATATGAGGATCTGAAGGTTGCAAAGCACCCTTGAGTTCCAACCCCCCAAGTCCTCTCTCTATCAACCCTCTGCCCTTATCACCGACCCTTTCGTCTGACTTAGCTTCCGAACCGTATCAATTATTTTCTTAAGGATTTCTTAAATATCCTTGAGCCTATTTCTTCGTGCAGAATTGTTAACAAAGAAGGTCCTGCGCATAGCAAAAAATTCATATGCTCAGTTATAGTTGGATCGAAGGATTTCAAGACGCGTAGAGCCAAGAGTGAAAGATGCAGAAAATTCCGCAGCATGTCAAATATTGAGCATTTTACAACACCTAGATAAGGACAAAACATCCTACTGGATTCCTAACGCCCAAAAATCTGCTGTTTGTAGCTGTCATTTTATTTTATTTTTTTATTTTTTTTATTTTTTTACGGTCTTCCTACCCCTAAAATATTCGGTCCTATTCGGATTCGGATTTTGGCTGTTTTATTTATTCTCTTAATGCTTTATCACTGCATCACGAGGATAATGTAGCTCTAAGCATTTCTTAAATATGAGAATATGTTTAAGTACAAATAAATAAAAATGATTATGCAATTTCTCTTGTGAAAAACAATCATGGAATGATGCAACCGACTTGTTAAGTTAATGTTAGCAACATGAGCTGAAGCTTTTTGTAGGATGCTACTCTCGTCCATGGTGAGACCAAATGCGACTCTCATCCATGATTATAGAGGAATCACTACAGAGCAAATGCTATAGCGCCACTGAGGCACTGAGCTTGGAGCAGGTGCTGTATAATTTAAGGTCTTGGCTGCAAGTGGTGGTGGATGGATGCCTGCTCTCCACAGCACTCTTGAAGAGATCTAAAGATTGAACTATTTTTTCTTCTTCTAATTTTCTTTCACCTTAAGTACGAGGCAATGAAAGGAGAGGGGTGTTGGTTTGATTGTTCGATTTCCTACTTAGATCTAGTTGCAGCATTTTGTCTCGGAGAACAAACAGATGTTTCCAATTTTCCCTTTCCGTTTTTGAAAACTTTACATGGCTTCACAGCAATGCCATTAACTCTAGCTGCAAAAGTAAATCTCGTACATCAATAACTGAACGCCTTCGTACAATTATGTTAAAAACTATAGATTACAATCAAGCTGCATTAGAATTAAAGTTTGACTTGAATTGTTAGAAGCACCACAAGAGCTCTAACATTAAAGAATTAGATCTAAAGTGGCTGCTCGTTAAATGATGAAAACACATCACATAGTTAGCTCGTCGGGGAGTGGAGTGGATACTCCTAAAATCTTACCTCCAACATCAGGAAAAGTTTCTTGCCCAGGAAGCGACATCACTTCACCATCAGCGGCGACTTGAATAGGATATTTGAGAAGGTGGCCTCTCAATGGAATTATATCCTCAGCAGTATATCGAACCCAGTTTTCCTCGGCTACCCTGTTAACAAACTTTACGCATTCCAAACTGTAAGGCTTCTTGATGTGGCTAGCACATTCCAGGCTGTGAGCATCATTTAAGTGGGCATCCATACCAAGATGCTCCGCCCACAATGACATCCTGTATCCGTGTACCTACAATGGATTCATCGCATAACTGTTGGAAAAAAGTTCTTCTGAGACGATCACACAGATTGTAACGGGTTTACAACAGGAACACCATTGAAAGATTAGTTGTGTGTTGTTGAACAGATAAATAAATAGGAATGGAGAAGATTCTGGGGGAAAAGAACTGTATGTTTTTGTTAAATTACGATGATCTTTTTGGCCATTACAAGTGGATTTTCATGTGGGATCAAAAACAAGAACTGACTAGATAAAGTTGTCTTTGCATATCACTAGCATAATTTACGTTCTCTTACAATGCAGGACTAAGGGAACTTTTCTCTCAAAGGAAGCTATTTCATTAATAATCTGGGAAAGTTACATTCGAGGCTTAACATGAATAAAGATATTTAGAGACCCGGAATACTTGAGTAGCAATTGATTCATTGAAATTGAACACAATTCCATATGTGGATTTTGCATGGACAGTAAACTAGTTCACATGTAAAGTTAAGGCAGTTCAACATTACAAGTGTACATAGTCAAATAAAAAACTATTCATATCTATGGAAATAGGATAGCGCATAAAATACATGACAATTAGTTCAAAATTGTAAGACTGACTATAGCCTCTTGAACATAACACAAGATCACACTAAAGCAACTCATCCAGATTGAGGAAAAAAAAAATCATCCACTGAGTTGATCCAACAAAATCATCCACTTGTAATGCAAATCTTTCTATCCCTCTTATAGTTAGGAGGAGGGATAAAAAGATTTGTAAAGATTGCAAGGTCATCTCCGAAGAAAGCTTAACTACCCAACATAAATTAGTAGCATTAGATATACGCCTCAAGCATAGTATTAATAGAAAGAAAATATATACAACTCCTAGAATTAAGTGGTGGAAGTTAAAGGATGGGAAGCAAAGCATATTTAAGAAGTTAGGAGTACAAGCATTAGGTAAAATCTACGTTGGCTCTAATATAACATAGGATAAAATGATATCAAATTTAAAAATAGTAACTAAGAGTGTACTCGGTGAGTCAAAAGCACATACACCGCCAAATAAGGAATCTTGGTAGTGGAATGAAAAAGTACAAGAGAAAATGAAAGAAGAACAAACCGCTTATAAGGAATTATATATTTGTAAGAACGAGAAAAACTTAAAAAAATATACAGTAGCCAAGAAATAGGCTAAAAAAGTAGTGAATGAAGCAAAAAATAAAACTTTTGAACGATTATATCAAAAATTAGATACAAAAGAAGGGAAAAGAGATATTTATAAAATAGCTCAAGTGAAAGAAAGGAAGACAAGATATCTTATCCAAATAAAATGCATTAAAGATTAATGCAATAGGGTACTAGTAAACTATAGAGAAATAAAAGAATGGTGGAATAGGTATTTTTATCAACTTTTTAATAAAAATTTAGGTGACCAACTTAACTTAGGTTCCTTAAGTAGGTCAAATGAGTATAGAAATTTAAATTTTTATCGTAGAATTCAAACTTCAAAAGTAGAACAAGCTTTAAATGGGATGCACAATGGAAAAGTCGTTGGACCATATGATATTTCGATAGAAGTATGGAAGTTCCTAGGGAAACAAGGTATTGAATGACTTACAAAATTATTTAACATGATATTGAAAACGAAAAAAATATCTGATCAATGGAGGTAAGTACTCTAGTTCCTTTATATAAGAATAAGGGAGACGTACAAAATTGTACAAATTATAGGGATATTAAACTAATGAATCATACCATAAAACGTTGGAAAAGAGTAATAAACAAAATTAAGGAAGGAAACCACGGTGATCGAAAACCAATTTGGGTTCATGCCTAGAAGGTTAACAATAGAAGTTATATATCTTCATAGACAACTAATTAAAAAATATCGGAAGCAAAAACAAGATCTACACATGGTATTCATTGATTTAGAAAATACATATGATAGAGTCCCATGAAAAATTATATGGAGAATTTTAGAAAAAATAGGTGTTAACGTAACATATATTGAACTAATTAAGAATATATATGAGGATGTAATGACTAGAGTGAAGGCTTTAGGTGGAATAACTGAAACATTTCCAATAAAGATAAAGTTACATTAAGGATCAACTCTAAGTCCCTATCTTTTTACACTAATTATTGGACGAACTCACTGAACACATACCGTGGTACATATTGTTTGTAGATGATATTGTTTTGATAGATGCAACACGTGAAGGAGTAAATGCTAAACTAGAACTTTGGCGGGAAACACGTTGAGTGTTTTATGTGATCATAAAGTACCTCTAAAACTTAAAAGAAAGTTTTACAAAATCGCAGTTAGACCTGCTATGTTATATGGAATTGATTGTTCAGCCACATGAGCAAAAGATGAGAGTTGCAGAGATAAGGATGTTAAAGTGGATGTGTGGACATACAAGGATGGATAGAATAAGAAATATAACCATTAGAGAGAAAGTTAGAGTTGCATCTATTGAAGGAAAACTCCGATAGACACGTTTAAGATGGTACGAGCATGTACTTAGACGATCAATAAATGCTTCAGGTAGGCGATGTGAAACTATGACAAACACGCACATCAAACGAGAAAGAAGAAGACCAAAAAAGACTTGATTAGCATAATAAAATAAGATAAAATTTATTTAAGTATAGATGATGATATAGTAACGAATAGAGCCCAATGGCATAAAAGGATCCATATAGTCAACCCCACCTAGTGGGATAAGGCTTAGTTGTTATTGTTCAATAACAAATAAGTACACATTAACCCCACATAATTATGACCTCTGGAATTTATTTCGCTCAACTTTGCTAACTAGTTTATGTAGCATTTAATTATTTTGAACAAAATAAATAAATAAATCCACTATACCTTAATAGAATATGCTCTTGCCAACTTAATCATCAAGTATTTACTATGCTCTATTTTATTGAAAACTGACTTTATAAGCAAATTGCACATATAATATATCATCTTATATTGGTTATGAAATGAGGAAACACTATAATCTTCTTAACAAAACAAATCAATGTCTTATAAGGGGCTTCATTATGTCCCATTAGCACCAAAGCTACAACGCTTAATTATACCAAAACAAATTGCTAAACACACAACTGGGCATACCAAGAGAACTAGAGATTCATGTGCCTGATAATAGCCTAGCATGGGAAATTTTCAACAGATAGCATCTAAGTTTGTGTTCAAACAACTAAATATTAGAATATATTTATATTAAGATAGATTTAATTCTTTTAGTCATCATCAATGTCACATTTAGTTTGGCGAGTGATAATCACATTATACATTATCCAAAGCAGTTCAGCTTTCTTACACTATTAATCTCAATCCCAGATAATTTGAAGAAAAAAAATTAATGTATTTCTTTTACCTTGTTAAGGTCTACTGGCATTTAGACCTTTGCATAAAAAGGAAAATTCTCAAATGAGAGTTGCACTATTTTAGGCAAAGATTTTTCTGCACGCTAAGGGAACATAGCACGCACGAGAAGTTGGCATAACTCTTGGTCTAGGCTACATATATCAATAGTGCATGGACCTATTTGTAATATTTATGTTGGTCAACAAAATACATAGGTAGAGGCTGTGAAAAATAATCTTATCTTTCCCCGTAACATGGTATTGGAGCCCTAGTTTCTCGCTTAGTCTCTCATGTGTCGTCTTCTTTAGCATTGAAACACAAACTTTGCACTCCCCCTCGACCCTAAGGATCAAGTTGAAACTTGGGTGACAATATCAGGAACAATGATCGTCTGTGCTTAATCAAGTGCCAAGACTTGGCTACATAAGACCAGGAATACCAATCAATGTGTTCACTCAATGCGTTCACTCTCAGGCATCATACTCACCATTGGCATTCTTGAGATTGAATTATCTCAAAGAACCCCCATCTAGGTTATAAATCTACCACCCGAGTACCAACTCAACTACGCCCGTGGAGGCTCAAAGAAACCCCGTCTAGATATAGCTAAGATTGGCCGGAATGGCAACGGAGGCTAAAGGCATTTCAAGGGTGTTAAAACTATTGTCAAAGGCTTATATGCAACTTATGGTACTGTTGTGACAATTTATTCTGTTGCAGATGTCATTCACAACTAGTGTCATATAGGTCTTGTCACATACCATCACAAATGATAATCAACTGCAATGAACTTGCGACAAAGTAGGCTACATAAATAAGTGACATATTTTTCCATTGCAATTTTTTCTGACACTCTACAATGACTCTTGTGATGATTTTTCTTATTGCAATAAGTCATCTACAATAGCAAATGCAGTTATCATTGCCGATGCCCTTGTTTTTTTTTTTTTTTGGTATTAAGCATAAGCTAATAGTAGTCCATTAACAAAAGTCTTATCAGTCTTCTTCATTAGCCCAAACTTCCCATATTCAATTAATTGTCATATCAGAGTCTCACCCACTTGGGCGTGACACACTCATTCAGGCTGAAGCCTAACTCGTGGCTCGAAATTATTCTCATCAATGATATTCGACATTATGATTCCACCACTACGAACAATTCTTTCCAATTAGAACACCTAATCGTGCCTAGGATAAGGCCAACCTCAATACCAATTAAGCAACTTGCCTAGATGAGAAACCAACCACTAGCCTAAAATATTTCAGTCTAAGCCGGTGGTATTTCACTCATATAATTCTTATAACTGTATTCATTAGTCTACAATTTTTAATTGAATGTCACACCAGATTTACAAGACAATCCTACAATAAAAATGAGGTAAAGTCCCGATGTCAGAAGGTTCATGCAAGTATAAACTGAAAATTGTGATCATTAACTGATATTTCAAACTTTCTAATACATGCATTACACATCGAAAGAAGCAAAGAATTGTACATGATGGAATAGAATGCCTTTTTGACATATTCATACATTTAAATTAATCAAATAAATTCATTTGTGTAATTGTAAATTATAATGCCAACCGCAACCTTTTCAATAGCAGTTCAGGAATTAAGCGCTTTACAACACCAAATAATTTTCCAGTTATCAAAAATATTCTGAATGCCATAACCATACTACCATAATTATGCATCTATTATCTAATTGAATTGTTTCTATGAGAACAATGAAAAAGATAGCCACTAGGAGAATTATAAGGCCAAAAGTACTGCACTACAACTGTAAGAACTCAGACTCAAATTATTTTTGAGTTCAAGAGGAAATCATTGCATAATCTTTTTGTATACATGTACATATATTGATGGGTATGTTATAAACTTCTGTTATAAACCTATGAAAAGAACCATCACAAATTTCCTAAAGACAAATATATCAACCAATCATGCTTAGATACTATTTTCCTTTTCTCATAATTTATGTAGCCTCTAGATATTTTCAGATATTTATACACGTCATTTTTTAAAAACATTCCAAAACCATCATAACTCCCAAAACTGAACTTTAGAGTAAGGCAAAAAAACAAGAAATAGTAAGCAACCTTACCTGGCCTTGTGGAAGTTTTTCCCTTGCCCAGGTGTGTTGGGGCTGATATGCCCCCATAGCAATTTCAGTGTCTCTTGAACCGTCCATTGATCTTTGATTAATGTTGGCAGATCCCAAAATCACATACTCGTCATCCACTACCATCCCTTTTGAATGGACATAAATCATGAAACGCCTATATTTCGTCGACAAGACCTAAACAGCATCATGACAAAAGATGAATTTTTATCTGGAAATACTTCCATCATGTTTCTAAAAGATGTCCTCAATGTAAATTGTGTTGATGTAATTCTTATTTCTCAGAACAACACAATAATGAATATTAGGATGTAAATGTTCACAACAGAAAGTGCAAAAATGAACTTTGGAAATTTTCTGGAAGCAAAAAAAAGGGACCGAAGAAGCTGGATGAATAAAGAGAAGAATGTATTATTGTAGTGCTGAAGCAACCACAGCTCCCAATCTGAATTGAGATACACAAACTATCAGGAGTGTATCATAAGACAAGAAGTGAATCCACAAATGAGCAAGAAATTCATGCACAAGATAAACTTCTCTTTCTTGGATCGGGAGAGAGTCTAATTTCAAACTCATTTTTCCATATCTGACTTATCATCTCTATTTAAATATGTCACGCCAAAAATTTAACTCCATTTTGTTCCTATAACAAATAAGTGTTAAGTAGAACTAAAGCTAGAGATATGAAATATAATCTCAGCAATAAAAGAAATAGTTAAGATGGATGGACATTGTCATAAGTTTTAAATAAAATCTACTATTTAACAAGGACATGTTGTTGAGATATCATTAATAAATATAGGATAGAGTGAATAATTGGAAGAGAGAGAGGAACTTCTTCACTTTTGTATAAATCATATGCCCCTTAGGTTAAAATAAAAAAAATTATAAAACTCACCATATGAAAACTTTTATAAAACTCACCATATTATATAAATAAGACTATAAGAGTATTGGACAATTTGGAAACAACATATGAAAAATTAATATAATAGATGAGAATACTAAAAGGATGTGGTGGGCTATTAGGCAAGATATCTAACGATAATTAGGTGTAGCTCAAAAAGGCAATAAAATAAGAGAAAATGGCTTGAAAAAAGTATTAAGATGTTTAAAAGTGACTAATAAATTTTATAATTGAATTGATTAAAATAGAAGGTGTTAAGGGTATAGCGAGAGCAAAATTTAATTTATTTGAATATTACTACTTAGTCTTTCATGAAGTTCAGTAAAGGGTCAATCCTTCTAACCACAAATAGTTGGGATTTATACTAATTGATGATAATGATGATGAAATGTTTTTTAGGATGTATACTTATCCTAGATTCTTTCTGAATCTTTACTTTGACAGTATATAATAATGTGATGCTACACATAAAGATTGATAGAGGTAACTGAGATAATTTTGCACTAGAAGCAGATAAGCGAATAAAAACAGCATAGTAAAAAAATAATGATGCACAATAAGTAGCTTGGCAGACAAAAATTAATTTAAAGTCCAATATCACAAGGATCCACAACCACAATGGCGGGATATTAGCACAATATGCATTATTTGCATGTTTCTTCAGTTGTGTAGTGCTGTACAGGAATTATTCTATACAATTCCAAGGTAGCCTCTTATATATATATATTTGTAGATCGATACGGAATGTTATACGTAAAGCTTACAGTTTTATCTATTCACAAATTGGGCTGTAACACCCCATAATACCACGACAGTCCCCCTCAAGCTTGATCGGATGTATTAAATCCACCAACTGATCATTAGAGCTAACAAATTAAGTGATTATTACATTTTATTGCACTTTCTCTTGATAAAGTGACAATCCACCTCTATGTATTTTGTTATCTCATGAAATAGGTTTAAAGTTGTGTATGGCAACTTGGTTATCGCAATACATCTTCATTGGCTATGGAGGACATATCCTAGCTTGTTATTTGATGCAGATGAGCTCATATGTAACTAGGGTCATGGTCTGTTACTACAATCAATCTAGCTGTAACGGTTTTTTTCTTACTCTTGCAAGAGATCAGATTTCCTCCAAGAGGGTACAATAGCTAGATGTAGTTTATTTAGCTATGGAAGAACTTACCTAATCTGCATCAAAATAACCCACAACCTCAAGATAAACGTTGATCATTTTGAGCTCATAGAATTCTTAAAGTTGTTACCCAAAGGTCTATGGCATGTGTTCTCCATTGATCAATAAAGAATGGTATATATACACAACAACAACAACAACCAAGCCTTTTCCCACTAGGTGGGGTCGGCTGTATGAATCCTTTTATGGCATTGAGCTCAATCTCCTATTATATCATCATCTATATTTAAATAAATTTTATCTTGTTTTATTGTTGCTAACCAAGTCTTTTTTGGTC
>JBBMJZ010413117.1:16367443-16381135 GCA_037833815.1 Zingiber zerumbet | reverse complement strand
TTTTTAAATATATGAACATTCTCTAATAATTACAGAATAAGTATCATTAACCAGAATAGGCGATCGAGCATATTTGAATCTGATTGGTGGTGTTATGATATCAAGTGAAACTTGATTGTTTAAGTTTTGTTTGTACGAAAATATTTAGAAATCTCTAAATATGATGCTTAAGTTAATTACCTTTATTGTTGGAGGCATTATTATTAGTAAACATGATGCATAGCTTCATGTTGCCAGACGGGATCCTCTGATCCTATTTGTCCTTGTCCGCTCTTGGACCAGGGGCAGGAGACCAAATCTCTTGGTCCATAAAAAAATAGATCAGAGGATGAAAATTACTTTTAATTAAAGTCGGATTGTGACCACGATCCGACTATAATTAATTGCGATATTTTTCTGGGTTCACCATTCTCTCCATATTATAGTTTGGGTCAGAGGCCGCTCGAAAGCCGTCGGAGGTGGCCAAGTGGCTAGGTTACTGGCGTCAAGCGAGGGGGGGCTTTCAGACGGCCTCCGGCCGCCCACTCCGATCCAAACTATAACCTAAAGGGAGCGGTGAACTCAGAAAGCGGTCAATTGCGCCCGAATAGCGGTCAAAATCGACCGCAATTAAGAGCGGTTCATCCCCTGGTCCACTTTTTTGTGGACTAGAAGATTTGCTCCCAAGCAGCAGTGATAGATGGATTTGATAATCCTACCTATTTAGCATGTGGGGCCCATTGGATTTCACCTATTACTACAGTGGACCAGGGGCCTAGTTCGCTAAATGCTGACCAAAAGATCTCTGCTCCGTGGCAGGCGGGATCCTCTGATCCTGTCTGCCCTAGTCAACGACAGGATTCTCTGATCCCGTCTGCCCTGGTCAACTTCTTGATCGAATGCAGTGATAGATGGATTTAATGATCCGCTAAATGTAGACTAGAGGATCCATGCTCAAGGTGTGGATTGAGGAAGGAAAGTAATCAACGAAAGGAAAAAATCCTGTACGGGTAAGAAAGAGACAAGATTTCTCTCAGGAAGGAAGAGGGAACAAAAGTGATACATTAGGAGGAAGGAAAGGAAAAAATCGGCCATTGCTCGCCAAGGTCCACAACGATCGTTATGTCGCTTTGTGTTGTCTGTTAGCCGCCCTAACTCCATCGTCATCCTCGTGAAGGCTGGTGACCCCGTCAGCTAGACTGTCGAGACGCTCTCCTGAGCAAAGATCATCTTGTCCGTATTTAGGAGACTAAGGCTCTGGTCCATTACAATAATAGATGAAATTTAATGGACTGGCTATTAAATCCACCTAGTCCTGCCACGCCTTCAAGTAAACAGAAAACAGTGTAACGTCACGGGCTGTGCCCGACAAACCCGTTATAATTTATCTCGGGCTCAATTGGGCCGACCGGCCCAGGCCGATCAATCAGTTTTCCAGCTTTAGCGTCCTCGGGATTTATCACGTTGTGAAAAACCCTTTCGGCAAAAAAATGCTGAGATCTCTCCTCCGCTCCGCCGCCGCCGCCGCCGCGGTGGGGAACAGAGCTTCCATCTTCCTCCCCGATCTTCTATCCGCCTCGGCTTCTTGCCGTTCCTACTCCGCCAAAAAAAAGACCACCAACAAGGGCAAAGCCCGCGTCAAGAACCCCCGCGCCGAATCAACTGACGACACTGATGCCCGTGCTGAAGACGCCTCTCATATATCTGACGGAATCGACGACGAGTATGAGCTTCCGAAAGATCCCCTCCCGCCTTCCTACGACCCCGCGCTGGACGTTGGCCCCGGCGGCCGCCCCCTCTTCACTATGACCAACTCCTTTGCATCGCTCGGAAGAAAAGAAGCATGCACCTATGTAGATTTCAGGTGCTGATGCACATTTTCTTTTCTTTTGAGATGGAAATGATGTCTTTTTTTTGTCCTTATGATCCTTGGTGTTGTGTTTGCTCTGGATGTTTTAATAGCCTGGAGGAATGGAAAGCTATGTTGCCCGAGGGTTTGCCAAAAGGAATGACAAAGGAGTTTGAGGACACAAGGCGATGCGCTGTTATGGTCAGGCAGAGTTTCCTGGACCTGCGTGATAATTTCAGGCGCATTGTAGATCCTACACTTCGCTCAGGCACTAAAAGTATGCCATATTTTCCGTATTTCCTACTTTTTATAAGTTACCAGGATTTTTTACAATGATAATTAAGTCGTAATAGCAAACATTTCTTTCTAGATAATAGAATGGTTTTGATTGGTAGGCCTCACCGGATAGAAACCTGCTGATGGTACAACGGGTAAGATTAAATTTGGTGATAATGTGGAGTCCATGAAAAAAGACCAATTCAACAACTAGTCCTGGCCCATAAAAATTAAGCATTTAACAATTATCTGTTTCCCAATCTTGAGAAGGATGTTTTATGCTAACTTTGAGATATAATGCTAGATTATTTAAATTCAAATTTCTTTCTTTTTTATATGTATGAAAATGAGTTTATGCTTTATCTTCTGTGAATAGAATGTAGTTTACATTTGCGTTGGTATTTTCTAATTTCATCTTGATGTAAGTTATCCTATCATTTGGTTAAAAGTATTCAATAGGTTTAATGAAGGCATTGAAGTGTATCTAAGAAGGAACATATAGCACGCACTATTTAATAAAGTAATTGCATTGACAAGATTTACTAAATATGTTTATCCAGTTTGATTTTATGATCTAGGGTTCTAGGATTTGGCCTTTTTGTTTGATTTCTTTGCATCTTGAAGTTGGTTGGAGGTGTTTCAAGATGGATCCTTCCTATTTCCTTTTTTTTTAATTTTCTTCTCATTTCTGGTGGAAGCGAGAGTAATTAAGTGAAATATGAGAGCAAGTGATTACAAATTACAATGCTTGTTTTTGCTAATCGCATCTCTTACCTATAGCAGAGTAATAGGAGAGAAGAAAAGGAAGATTACTAGCAACAATGAGCACTAGGAAGTAGGAACGAGTGTGTGATTAAGGGAAGAAACGGTAATCATATTTGATTAATCCTGAAAATTCCAATTTTAGTTTGGCTTGATCTCTGTCCTCTGAACATTTTCATAAAAGTATGGCTTGAATCTCACATCTTATTTTGAATTGTAATATAAATGCTGCAACATGATTTGGTATCTCCAATCTGAACTTAAATTGATGAACTTATGTCAAAGTTCTTCAATTTTGGATTAATGAGATAATATTCCATGCTTGTCAGAGATCCACATTTGGTTGGTCAGCCTCTTAACTTCTCTTGTTTGATGCTCCAAGTGACTTTTTAACGATATCATAACACACAGAACTTGATTGATCTTTTCTGTATCTTTGTATTGATTTTGCTTTATTTTTTTATTTAACTTTGCTAGGGTTCGGCGAGAGCAAAGATAAGTCAATGTATGCTCAATCTCATACCGAAATGCTCAGAATTTCCTATTTACTTCGTTAAACTTCCCTGTCTGCATTCTTTTGGTGGCCTAAATAATTACATTTTTTGTATTTGGTGTCAGTTTTATAATCTTCATATGATTACTTGTATATTTGTTTTATGGATTAACAATTTCTCCTTTTTATTGGTCATACATTAGCTAATGTATTTAATTCTTACAACAGATTCAATTCTTAGACAAAGTACTGAATGAATACTGATAATCAAAAATGTTCTTGTTGAAGTTTTATGAAACACATGTAGGTGATGTGCCAATTACTTAGCGCATGTATGCAGATGAGGATCTGCTTCCTCTATTTTGCTCATGAGAAATCTAGACAAATAGATGCTACAAACTTAATTAACACAAGCTATTATTTTTTAATTAAGTCTTAGATAATTGGCAATCATGATTTAGTATGCATTGCAGTAGCACAAGTAGACTATCGCAGGAGGTGATAAAATGTTAATAGAGTAGTCATGTGTAAAAGCACATCAAAATAATATAGTTTGGTACCATGTGGTCATATATGGTATGTGAGCACATATCATGATATTAAAGGAATTATAAAACTACTTTTCTTCCTCTTTTGGATCAAGAGATCATCTTTGGAAGTGCTTTACTATATTTGTTTTAAAAGAAAAATTGCTGGTATGCAACACTCTTGAATTTGCTCTAAGAATTTTTTTGGCAGGACCTCTCTTCCATTATATTTTTGCCACTTGAGATTTTAACTTTCGCTACCCTAACTTGGTCCTTTTGGGCCCAAATTTCTTGTTCATATTAGGCTTGTAGGTGTAAATAAATATCACTATTTCCTTGGTCAGTGTGCTATTTTTCTTAAGGGTTGTCTACACATTGAAAAGAATGATGTTTATATGGACCATCCTTATTTTTCTCTCTATACCATCAGATTGCAAAAAACAGATTGTCCTGGATGGTCCTGTTAGCTGTGGGAAAAGTGTGGCACTTGCCTTGCTTGTCCATTGGGCTCGTAGTGAAGGATGGCTGGTATTTTATGTTCCAAAAGGTAGGGATTGGACCCATGGAGGCTTCTATTACAAAAATTTGCACAAGGATTTATGGGATACACCTGTTCAGGCCGAAAAAACCCTTCAGGTGCTCAACATTTCCTTTTAAATCTAGAGATCATCGTTAGACTTAATTTTAATTCAATGCTCTTATCTTCAATGATATGTGCATGATGCATTTTTCATGTATGAGATTCTCTATTGTTCTAGGAATTGTTGAAAAGCGTACCATTATCATTATCAGATTTGTTTTTTGCTAGTAACTTCAAGTTTTTGCCCATTCACAAGATGTTGTATGCTTGATGTTTCCTTAATTATTTACTGTATTTTTGATATTATTCTTATAGTGGCCTTTTTATAGTTTTTTAAGCAGGGAGTTCTTTCAATTGGTAAATGCTAACTAGATTCCTACTTAGACTTTTTGAATCTCTCTGATGAAGAAAAACCATTTCATATATTTTGTTTTTTCATCTTTCATCATATAGAAGCATCACAAGCAAACATCTCCTTGCTAAACGATCAACTTGGAAAATTATCTTCCATGAAGTTTTTGATTAGGTTGTGCATGTTCCTTTCAGGATTCCTTAATTCCACATCTTGGAGAATCACTGGACGCTTCTACCATCTCTCTTGTTTGCATAATTTTTTTATGTGATAATCCTTTGATTCCAACGCCAAAAGGCACAGCTGGGATTTTTACTGCTGCAATCCCTTATTGTTTAGTCCAGAAAAATATGCCGCCCAAGAGCCTATCAATTTGTTAAGGCTTATTAGTTGATTATGCTTATGCCAACATCTGTTTTTTATCATCATTTTCAATTATATATTGCTAATGCTTATGCGTTAATCTTTAATTGGGTATCGTGATTGTTTTCATTATGCTATTCTTTACCTTTTTTAGTTTCCTTCTTTACCTTGATTTGTTTGTTATTTATTTATATATTTATTTTTGTGTGCGTCATTGCAAAGGATTTTGATTGAATATTTAACCTTACATATAATTGCTGAAATTTTATAAATCAAACATATATCTTCAGTCTTTGCAACATGCTTATGCTGGAGTCAGGTCAGCAATAGGTTCTCAACAAAACCAAGTACTTTTTCTTAGTTGTCAATCTTGAATTTTGATACTGTCAGATATCACATAGTAAATGCTAGAAGATTTAGTTGGGGATTTCTTTGATAATATTCTTTCTGATACGTTATCCACTATTATGGGTTAGTTCTGTAATAGCTTCTTTCTCAGTTCTTCATTCTAATCAAATTTGAAAGTACATGGTAGGTATTTGTTTTGCACCTAAGAGGGACTTTACAACTGTGATACATTTTTAAAGATATTTTTGTTTACACATCACTTTCCTATGGATGTCATTCCTCAGGATTTCCTCAAGTTCAATGAGGGTCGCTTAAAGCAATTACCCTGTCAAATTTTTGACCCCATTCTTTTAGGAGAAGGTACTGGTGTTGGCTTAATGAAAGGAGTTGATTCCATGGCGATGCCTGAAGGCTCTACACTATATGATCTTATTCAAACTGGTATTGCTTACTCACATGCTGCTGTGGGAGTATTGGTTCGGTTAAGAGAAGAGTTATCACTAGTGAAAGATGTGCCTGTACTCTTTGCTATTGATCAGGTATCATAAGATTGAGAACCCTGAGAGTGTTTGTTTGATATTTGGCCAATATTTGTATACTTGATCATTCATTTTTTTTCTTGTCTTTCCAGTACAATAACTGGTTCACGTTTAGTGAATATCATGAACTTCTGTCATGGAAGTCTTCTCGGCAGGTTCATGCTAGGGAGCTTACAACAGTAAGCGTCAACTATTTTCTTATTACATTTACTACTAACCATTCAAATCCACCATCAAAAGCAACACTAGTCAGTGAAGCAAATAGATTTTTCAACATGAAACATTGATATTCTTACAGGTGAATGCTTACAGATCTATGATGCATGATAACATGATGATAGGAGCCTTCTCTCATTCGACTGCCGTCGGGAAGTTACGCCAAGAACTTCCGGATGTACCCCTAGGTGCCCGCGTCATGTTGCCTCGTTACACTTTGGATGAGGCTGCTACTGTGTGCCATTATTACCTAAGGTAGCTGAAAAACATTTACTTTCTTCTCAGGCAATTATCTGGAGGAAAATTATGTTGTTTACTAACACTGAAAGGTCGTGCTGCTATTTGTTTTAGAAAATCATCTCTTTCATCGACTGAACATCACTTATTTCATAGAAAATCATCTCTTTTGTCGACTGAACATCACTTATTTTATACCCTTTTCTTTTCAAATGCTTGTTTAATACTAATAGAAGTGTAGTATTTCTTGCGATGGAGTGGCCATTTCTCAAGCCTTAAGTTTTGTTTATAGAATTTGTATGAAAGTTGGGCCTTTTCGTTTGTTATGGACTAAGATCTTCCTCAGTTGACCAGATGTTCCAGTAAGTTTACACTGACAAATTTTGTTTGTTATAATTGTATTAGCATGTTGGTATTATTTTGTGGATTTAGGACATGATGATCGTTCCAGAGGTTAGCAGAGTCAGAGTCGTTTGTATTAGTAGTGAACTTGTGGGAATAACATTTTTCCAAACTGTTTGCATTGTTTTTAGTTGAACAATTTCTATCGTGGAATTTGACAATCTTTTACACATTGCACTTCACGTACCCCAGGCAAAGACTTATAAGACGCGAGAGTTTTTCAGATGAAAAGTGGAAAAAGGTTTACTATTT
Source organism: Zingiber zerumbet (assembly GCA_037833815.1). NCBI lineage: Eukaryota > Viridiplantae > Streptophyta > Magnoliopsida > Zingiberales > Zingiberaceae > Zingiber > Zingiber zerumbet. The sequence continues at coordinate 16,373,960 of JBBMJZ010413117.1, read as the reverse complement.
GGCCAATGGAAATGGATCAGAGATGAGATGGTTGGTTCCTTTCATCTGAAATAGGAAACGACAGGTATCAATAAGTACCTTCATCTTGTAAACATACTATTGCACCATACTGTAGTTTGCGGTGATAAAGATGGTTGCTACTAGTTGGCATGTTTTGTAATTTTATTATAGTTAGTCATAATATGGGTTTATTATTTGACCAGGTAATCTTACTACTCCAAGGTGAAGCTTCCGAGTATTTGAATTTGTTTCCTCTCATCTCAGAGACTTTCTTCATTCTTTCCCCTTATTGCTGCATCTCTGCAATTGGCCGTTCGCCATCAAACCAAAATATGGCTTCCACCAGCTCAACTTCACCACTGGAGTCAAGACAAATTCTGTAGCATGACAAAACGGACTTCATGTTTTTTTTCAGCCTTGTTGGCTTAATTATGCAAGGATTTGATTGAAGATCGTTATGCAACTTGTTATACCCCAAACCTAATAACGAAAAGCGGATCTCTCTTTGTTGATCGGGAAGTGCCTCTACTGACATCCTTTCGTCGATGCACGATTTCCCTTGACCAAAATTTGTAGTAGCAGATCTGGAGTATGTATGCCAATGCTTTTCTTTGGCTTTGTTTCGTGTTCATTGTATCTTTGAAGCTCTGTCATTATTTAAATCCAGACTATGAATGAACGCACCATTAGTTTTTACTATAAATGATACTGTTTTATTGAAAAGTCAAAATATGGACAGGGAACCAAATTTTAGACATTATTTGGAAGAATACACACTTTACTATGTACTTCATGGTAATTTATGAATCAAAGACACTCCAACCAACCTGTTCTATACTTTCAACCTCGTGGGTGAAAAAAAAAAACAGAAAACCATGAATGAAAGGAAAAAAGTGTTTCTTTTTGGTAAAAAAAAAATCATTGCAAAAACTTGAGGCCTCAGTCTTTAATCAGAGAAATTCTCGACCGGAACATCTGATCGAGGACGACGACGACAGCCATCGCGAGGCACGCGTCGGCCGCCGGTTGCACCACCAGGCGGTACACGTCGTCGCCGAATCCCACCCCTCTGGCGGCTTCCTTCCGCCGGACCTCCGCCACCGCTCGCCGTTGTTCGTCATAGACCGTGCAGCTCCGCCGGGAGTACGACCCCTCAACCTCGTACCCGGCAGCGGCACCGTTACCTCGCCGCCTGCAGTCCGCCACGCGAGCGAGGGCGGCCTTGGCGTGGAGGCGGCTCGCGTACTTCTTCTTGACGGAGTACAAGGGGTCGACGGCGTCCTCGCCGTTGTATACCTTCCAATTCTCACCGAGACTCAGTTTCTGCGATCATTCAACTAGTTTAGTCCAATCAAATGCTTCATATAAAAACTGATTTAATGACTGGTCACACACCTTTCGCCGGATGGTGAGCAGAGGCTTCCCGGCGGCGTCCATGAGCACGATCTCGCCGGCACGGCCGGAGCCGTAGTTATCGACTCGAAAGACCAAATTGCCCTCCTCGTCGAAGACCGTGAAGCCCCTGCAACCGAAGAGTAGAGACTTTCTCCACACAGTCAACACCCTACTCTTATCTTTCCGGCCGCCAGCGTCGACCTCGACGCCGTCGATGCAATTTTCTTGAGTGTTGGGGTGAACCTTCGCCATGATCCGCCGGACTTGGATTTCTCCCGTTGACTGACACTCGAAGAGAAATCAAGAAGAAGCGCTTGTTCAACTTGGCGATTGTTGCAAGAGAGCTCGAAGATATATATACATGATTGATGGACCAAAACGCCATAATATTGATCTTTAAAATCTGTGTAAATTAATAAACAATTTATAACCATTATTATTTTTATTTATTTATTTTAATTGGCATAGTGTATTTGACTTAGATGACCGATCTAGTCCTATAAAAATTTTCTATTAATTATCAAGATAAATTGGTAAGCGCGTGGAGAGCCCATCAATCTAATGTTCTTAAGTCAATCACTTATTAAAAAATTCATCTGTTGAAATTGAAAAAAAAATTTTACATGTCAAGGATACCTATAACCATTATTGCTGTAAAAAAGGCCCCACGGGCTGGATCAGCTGGTAAGGTGCCTGTATCTTGCAAATGAGGTCTTGGGGTTGAAGGTCGCCAGTTGCACACGGGGATAAAACTCTGGTCTGCTGCGCCAAAAATTCTTTCGACCCCCAGTCACCTTTCCTGCCTAGTATTAACCGTGATTTATTCCCTCTGGAATCCTGTGGGGCCGGGCTCAGGGGCCGTTAGGATGGCGGTTACACCTTTTTACAAATTATTGCTGTAAAAAGATAAAATTCATTGTCCTGACAGCACGGTCTCTCACGACTGTCTTGTGCTATTGAGAAGGAGTGAATTAGCCCTTGTTATATTGAAGAGGGATGATATTTTATACCGACTTCACTAACATTCAGCCCTTGTTATATGTTATAAATCTATCGTATGATTAACGAGGGCTGCTTATAATCATTATTGATGAGACAGAGGGAATAATACAGACATTTTCCTACCAGTTTGTAACACAAATGCACAGGTAGTTAGGCTGAGGAGCTCATCCGCACAAATAGGCAATAAGCAGAGTCAACTCAAATGGAGGCTTTTTATTGTTGGATTCCATCATTTGATTTAATGATTGTTCAACAGTCAGTCATAGAAAAAAAAAAAACATGTTTCTCATGTTTTAAATAATCCACCTGCCTAAGATATTATCTATTAGGGTCCAGTCAGCTCTCAGCATAAAACATTTTTTTCTCAATATTTTTCTATATTTAATTAGCTCGCAAATCTTGCTCCTATTTCTTTTATTTATTTATTTTGTACCGTATCATCTTCCTTCACATTTCCCTGCGATCATAGTTCAGTGCACCTTCCTCCCTTCAATGTAGCAGCAGCACCATTATCTTGACTGGTACTAGATTTTTGAAACCATATTTGTTTTGTTTAGGCTTGTTACTCACTGATCATGAAGTTTTATCATGTCCAGAGAAATCCACATTGTGAGCATTTATTGGGTTTCCTGTCATATATCAATAGGAAACAGAAAAAAAAAATTATGAATAGGGGTTTTGACACAAAATAATGTGAAAGCTTCTTTTAGTCTTTGGTTCTAAACAAATTTGAAGGCACTTAATCTTAGCCACTAAATAACTCCAAAATCTTCAAAGTTATAATGAGTATTTAAGGCTATTCATATTATTATTGTGTGAAACCCCCTTTTATATTAAGAAAGGTAATACCGAGTCTGCATCCAATGACACTCTAAGGTATTATAATAAATGCAACTGCTACAGATTGTCATTATTTTGACATTTGAAAGAATATACAATCCAACAGAATATGCTATTTAAAATAGCACATAGAAGGGCATCTTTTGGCCATAAATTTAAGGTCTGTTGTTGGCTTAGAGTCATCGCGTCCAGCTGAATGAATCCAGTAACAAGTTAGTACCCACAAAATCCAAGCTTCTGTTATTCTGTGGAATGGTCTTCAGCTCATTTGCCTGTAAAACATGATCAGATTGTCAGTAGAAGAGAAGAGGGTATTTGCAATGGAGTGAGAATCAAAAAACATTGCCATATCAAGTAATATCCAAACATGATCCAAGTTACTGCTAACATGCAAGTTAAGGTAAAGGCAACCTTAAAATAGAACTAAACTGCATGTTTATACCTGTCATATGTTAGCCACAGAACTAATGGAAACTAGCCTACCCTCCAGTCTTCTTAAAAATAGCCATGTCAGACACTTAGATTCATGTGTTGAATAATCGTAATTGAGACCGGGTAACATCTGTGCTGTCAGGCAAGTTCAAGTTACCACATGGATACAATTGGTCATCATATATTCATATTCCTTAGATCTCAACAATACATTCATCTACTACATCTATGCCATATCTTCGAACCATTCTCCTAATGAGATATACTCTGTTGATTACCCTCTCCCATTAGTTCTGATACTTGGAAACCTATCCCTTCCATATCTGTGTTGGATATTGACAATTGAACACCAATGCTCGAGTGGTCACTCACTATTTCTATTGGTTATGTGTATTTTTTTCTAGAAATAGTCCATTCAAACATTAGGATCAACACCCATGTCAAAAACTCATATCAAGTAGCATAGCCCATTGACACTGGAGCTCTACTCCAAATTGTTCTTATCCCAATGTTTCCCACCTGCTAGATTACTCTAATCTTTTGCCTAAATTGGACCTTATAAGATTGATTCCATGTAGTGCAAGACAGCATCTGATTCCTTGAGATATCTTTACTTCTCGATTGGACTGGTAACCGGAAACTTCAAATCCAAAATCATAGTGGAAAGGGATTTGAAGTTTGATTTGGATGGTGAACATGATGCTGGCTCAGCAAAGATGGGAAGAAATGACCAGTGGGATTTGGAACATCCCTGACAAAGGAAGGGAAAGAATTGGGGATTACTAAGGCCTAATTACATAGGGCAAATAGTACTCTAAACATGCCTAGTCCAGCATTTATTCATTTTTCTTAGTTAAACTAGTTTGCAATATGATTCAATTCAGATGAATGAAAATCAATTATAACTTTGATGATGCTATTATAGTATTTATAAAAATATCAGTTGGGTTTATTGACTAGGCAAGGAAAGCAAACAACTGTATTTTATTTTTGCCCATGGCGACATTGTTTCTATATTTCTATTGAAGAGCTTTATGGTTGCCAATCCCAAGTCAATACTGCATATTTTTTTATGAAATAAGCAGGATGCTTGATATCTTATATCTCAAATAAACTTTTCTGCTTGAAATCAAGAATATCAGCAGTGCCAATAAAAGTAATCTCCTATGCTAGGCACTATTATGCATAAACTCTAACACTAAATAAAAAGTAAGAGTTCAACATGCTGCTGTATTATACCTTTTGAAGTTTCTTCAATACAGGAGCTTCATAGTCTTGAAATTCAGCACCAATGATATTCTCATGCATAGGGTTCGTAGGTTCAGAAAATTTTGCAGAAAAAGGACTTGGTATATCAGGAGCCAGAGCTTGAACAGGAAGAACAAATAGAGGATTTGAGAGACAGCCACACACACAGTGTAGCAGCCACCTGTCATAATACATCAATAGTTACTATATCATCTAACACTATGTAGAAACAATTAAGAGTCTAGGAGAGGACGAAATGGTTTTCGTTTGTAACTTTGATATAACATTGCTAAATTCTTACTAATCTGCTAATATACACATAAGACAACTAAACAAAGAAAATAAAGCAGAACTAAGGCCAGATCACTTGTGCTGCAAGCCTCAATCAACCATTTACTAGTTACATATTTTTGCAAATACACTTGAGTAAATTCTAGACTTAAACTACAAGAGAACCTCTGTACCTTGCCCCTCTCCCTTGATGTTTGGTATAGTAGATTCACAACATTTTGTTTCCTTTATGTTGTATAGGATATTAAGTACATCCCTAACTACTAACAGGCATGTACAAACAAACTCTTCATAAGAATAACTTATACCAGTAGAGTAATAGCATTTCATGGTAATCCTTTCTAGACTCACTGCAGCATCTTTGGAAGACATGACAACAATGGCAGAATGTTTCTTTTTCGATGTCTTAGACCTGATCACAACATCCTCTACACCACCAAACATCTCAAACAACTGTTGCAACTTCACAGCACTATAGTCTCCCAAATTACTCTCCCAAGAGAGACCTTCAACATCCTTTCCTTATCCTTTGCAATTCCTCCATTATCTTTTCTCTTTTTTTGCTCAGATGCCTAACAAATTACAGAGACAGTCATATTCGGGATAGGCATAAGAATATTTAAAGATCATCCTTTTGCACTTACAAATACAGTATGAAGTAAATATTCAAATCATTAGAACAATTCTCATATGTCAAAGCAAATTGGAATGAGAAACCTCAAAGGCCTTACCTTGCGTTATCCAACTGCATTCAACAAAAGCATTGACTACACATATATCTATTATAATAGAGACTCGGCTCAAATCTAGAAGTGTAAAATAATAGTATAATAGTAATATTATGAAGAAATTCCTAGAACTTAAACTCAAATAAATTTCTCCATCAAAACACAGTAAAAATGTCAAAAAACAACAACTATACAACAGGATGGAAAGTAGCTTATATGGAATGCAATCAAATGCTCGAAAATCCTAAATAAAAATTTAAAAACAATGGAAAATAATACACAGGGCTGACTTTAAGCATAGGCCCTAATTTTTATTGGGCCCATTAGTTTTAATATATTAAATATATTTTTATATATATATTTTTAAAGATAATGGAAAATAGTAAGGCCACGTGATAAAATATTTGTACGATCTTATTCTCTAAAAATTAGGGCCATTATTTTTAATATATTAAATATATTTTTATATATATTTTTATAAGAGAATGGAAAATAATATGACTTACATGATTAAAGATTTGCATGATCTCATTCTTTGATCAAAGCTTCAAATTTTGCAAAAGAACTCATTATGGTTCCAA
>JBBMJZ010413117.1:16349678-16361301 GCA_037833815.1 Zingiber zerumbet | reverse complement strand
TAATTTTAACTTAATTGTTATTTTATGCTTGCGCTGTTACTTAATTTCAGTTATGTTTGCTATGCTTGTGCTGTCCTTATAGCTTTATTCTTTATATCTTATGTCTTTTTACTTAACTTTGTATTTTTGTTGCCATACTAAAAAAGGGGGAGATTGTTGGTGCAGGAAGTATCTGATGATCAAACCTAAGTTTTGATAATGGCAAAGAGATTCAAAGTTAAGGTCATGTGTGATCTAATGTACTTGAATGAGTCTGCAGGAAAGACCTAAATGTACTCAGGTAAAAGTCCTAGCTGTGATTAGGTAGGTGGGAAACCCTAGGGGGCGGTAACCCTAGGTCCTAGGGGGTGGTAACCCTAGGCGGAAAGTCTTGGCGGGCCGAGGGCTTCGGACAAAAGTCCTAGAGTCGGGGACTCTAGGTGGAAAGTCCTGGTGTCGCCAACCAAGTGGAAGACTGGGCGGGTCGGAGATCGAACGTCCAACAGAAAGTTCTGGAGACTTGGGCGCTGAGCAAAAGTCCAGTCGATTTGGAGGACCGGTCTGACAAAGGTAAACTCTCCTGAGTGGAGTAGGTGAGGATGCGTTCTCCAAAAGAGGGAACAGTAAGCGTCGATTCGACCTAGAGTTTCGACGAAACTCAAAGTCAGAACCGGACAATCAGAGGCTGTCAATTCTTATATTAAATATATTGTGTTTTTCTTAGACTAATTTTGTTTTGGAAAAAGTGCTGCTGGAGAAAACAGGTCCGGACGCTCGGAATGGATCCGGGCACCCCGGGCTGTTCCGGGAGCCCTGAGCTATTCCGGGCGCCCAGAGTTGGTCCGGGCGCTCGGAACCCAAGTTCTATCCTGATGGTGCTGTGGCACGCGGGGATTGACCGTGACACATGTTCCGGGCGCCCGGAACAGGCTATATATGGAGTCTCGACCAGAAGCCTCAGAACATAATAACGATCAACTCTTGCTTCGTCAAGCTGCTTAGAAAAAGCCTCCACGACGCTCGAAAGCTCCGAGGACGACTCTTCTGGAAGACTTTCTAATTCAAAGCTTTTAGTATTGTTTTAATTTTAAGTTCTTTTGCACTGAAATTGTAATTCTTTGTAATCCTTCTATTGATTAGTATTTACCCATCAAAAACACTCTTACGTATGAGCCTTGGAGTAGGAGTCACCACAGGCTCTGAACCATCGAAAGCACTCTTACAATGAGATTGCATTGATATCAAAATAGATCAATATACAATATCAAGAAATAAAAGATCAAGCTCAAGAAGTAAGAACGAATAGATTCAAGGTAAATATAGTAACTATCTAAACATAAATCATGCACTAAAGTCAAAGTACTAAAAGAACAAGGTAGGAAGTACCCGCCTTAAATGTAAGTCGTGCTTAATATCCTCATGTCCAAGTGTCTGCTTCAAATTAAATCAAAACTCTACCACATAAAATATAAATCATATTAATCTACCATAATTTGATTAACCAAATCTAATCCCAATTAGGGTTAGGAAACCATAATTGAATTAACCTAATCATTCTACATACTCACCAAATCCGTGGTGGCTAATGTTAGCTCACAACCGGAGGGGTTCACTACCGAAAGATGGTCTACTATTGCCTATCTGCCTTCTCCTATTAACCTAACAATTCCAAATCAGTAAAACTATTAATTAGCCTTGTAATCTAATCAAGCTTAATTCAATAACCTTACCTCAAATTTGTGTTGACAGATTCCTCTCCGGTGGATATGCACTTCCTAGCAGTGGCTCTCGGCGGTGCTTGGATCGGAAAAAGAGTAGAGGTGATGGCATCTCTCTCATGTTCGACGGCTATGATTGGGAAATGGAGAGGGCAGAGACGTATAAGGAAACCGACAACTCTCACACTGTTGATTGTGTTTGTTGATCTAGCCCCAAGAGAAGGGGGTGGCGCGCTAGCATTGCAGCGTCATCGGTGATTAGGGCAATCGTGACCCCTTGCTCGTGGCTGGAAAGAGATCAATAACAAGGAAGATCAAAGAGGAAGAAGAGCTCAAGAGAGGGATGCGATGCTCAGGGAGACCGACTCCTCACTTGTGGCTAGAGAGAGACAGGCGGTGATGGTCCGTGTGGTGAAGGGATGAATTAACACCGACGTGAGGAGACCGACAATGGGTAAATGGGGGAAGAAGAGGAGGCGATGTCGAGGCTAGGGCATGAGACTAGTTGGCGATCGGTGCCGACAATGAGCCGAGGAAGAGGATGGTGCTTGGGTGAATGGTGACATCGGGTGAGGTGCGAGGAATCAGGAGAGGGGAATCGAGCGGCGAGGAGAGGCTAGGGCACGAAAGAGGGGAAAGAGCAGTAGTGGCTAGGAATGACAGGCAGCACCCTTGATGGTTGGTGGCAGCTGTGCCAGTGGTCATCAACAAAGAAGAGATGGGAGAGAGTCGATGCAAGAGTAAGGGAGAGAAAGGATCAGGAGAAGAGAAAGTTTATAAACCTAGGTTTATACATCAAACTTAGGTTAATTATCCCAATCAACTCACACTTTAATTGGATAATCTAAACATCCTTTCTCCAAGCCTAATTAAGTCATTCCCTTAAACGTATCATACAAACTTCGTTAAAATCCTATTTTTTTTTTATAAAAAAAATTCATAAAATTCTATAAGGATATTTATGTAATAACACTCATTATTTAATTGTCGTATCTTACACCTGATATCGAATCAAGTGGAAGCCTTGACAGGTCGATCTGATGCTGAGCAGAAAAAGTCTAAACAGGTCTGGAGGACCTAATGTTCGACAGGTGAGTTGAGGTAAACTCTTGGATAGAGTGCAGTGAGGTCATATCCCGGTAGGAACAAACCTTAGATGTTGATTCAATTGAAGAAGCTAAAAAGTTCTAAGTCGAAATCAAAACAGTCCTAACTGCTATGCTATTCATGTACATTGATCTAACTTTGTTTTATAGGACTGATATTATTATTATTACCGTGCTAACTTTATTTTATAGATAAATAAAGTTTTGTGTTGACCGAATGTTTGGTCGGCTGAATGGGAGGTTTAGTCGACCGATCAAGCCAGAATGGAATAGATCAGAATAAATTTCACAAACTTAGTGTAATAGACTGTTCAGTCGATTGATAAAAGTGATTAGTAGATCGATCCATAGAAGGAAAAGACAGATAATTAGATAGAATTTTGTAGAAAAGGAAATCTAGAGGTTAGGTCGACTGATAAACTTTATCTGTCAACCGAACAAGGAAAATCATGGGACTGAACAGATCAGAGCAAAGAATAAAGGCACAGGGTTCAGTCGATGGATAGATGGATCAATAGATTGAAAGGATTAATCGACGAAATGGGTGTTTAGTCAATCGAACGTAGCCTATGAAAGAAGACCTTGGAAGCATCACACTGTTCGAAAGAGTTCTCCTGTGCTTCATTTCGTCTTTGCTACTACGGGTGCAAGTTTTAACTACTTATACTCTCTAACAACCAACACTGCATCATATTCATTTGTTGTCAATATATTGTACTTGCATTTCATTATATTTGTACTTGTATGAATATGCTTCTTCTCCAATAGTTTTTGGAGAGAACAACTATATTAGATTACCCATCAGAAGTGGTCAAGAACCGCTAGCCTTAGAGTTGTAGGTGTTGGACTACCAACCAAGTAAAAGGAACCGTGTCTCTGTGTACTTTGCTTTTTTACATTATTCCGCTGCAAATTTGGTTGTATGAATACAAAAAAGAAAAGGTTTTAAAACAATCAAGATTCACCCCCTCTCTCAACTCCTACCATCCTTCACTTAGTATCAGAGCCAGTTTGCTTTGAAATAGTTTAATAGTTTTTCAAGCCTTTTTAAAATCTTTTCTATTTTATGAAAAGGTTTTTATTTTTTTTATATAGAATTATTTCTTCTATCTTGCACTACTAATTCTAAGACAAAGTCTTGGAAACATTTTTCTGTTGATCTCTTATTGCAAGAATGTCGATGTTTCACCAAAAGGATATAACACGGTCCATCCTCAACTATTCAACGGAGAAAACTTCAGTTACTGGAAATGGAGGATGGAGTGCTTCCTCAAATCTGACATCAATACGTTGTTTACAATCATAAAGGGATACTCACTACTAACCAAACATGGAGAACCACTATAAGGCGATGAACACACTCTAATGTAGTCTAACTAAAGAAGAGTTCAACCGAGTTGGTCTATCCGATAACTTAAAAGAATTGTGGGACCGACTAGTCAAATTGCATGAAGGAACTGACGACTCAAAGGTAACTAAATGAGATATACTTTTAAATCATTTATTCAATATTAAAATGTTGCATGGAGAAACCACAACTTAACTACACATAAAAATCAAAGACATCATCAATGGGCTTCAGCTTATCGGTCACCAACTCGAAAATTGGGACATAATAAGGTATGTTTTAAACTCTTTCCCTCAAAATACACTGTGAGCATCTATGATAGATGCCTATAAAATTTTGAAGGGTCTTTCCATTATTAAATTAGACGAATTATTTTGCGAGTTAGAATTACATGAGTAGACTAACTCTAGTCAGACCGAGAGCTTTGTATGCAAGTCAAATAAAAAAAAAGCAAGACGCTAAGTCCATGTTGAGACTGAAACAAGAATCTAAGAGTGAGTTAGACTCAAATTCAAACAATGAAGAGGAAATGATAAACATGATATGGAAGATATTTACTAAAAATAAGTCCACTAAAAGAAATTTGAAGAAAGTATAAAACACCTAAAACACAACAAAATATGAGGTGACGTGCTATGAGTGCAAAAAAAGGGTCACTACAAACATCAGTGTCCTAACCTAAAAGAGGAGAAGCCCAAGTCTTCAAGAAGAAGAAAAGTGTAAGTACTCCCGTGGTAGTTTTGATATGATAAACCAAGTCAAATTAGGTCATATGTATTTGATCCTTGTGCCTAAGTGTGCAAGAGCTTAGAAATATAAGAAATCAAGCAAAAGACACAACTAGCGAGAATGATGGCACGAGAAGGGAGTCGAGGGGCTAAGTGCATTCAATGGACGAGGTGTTGCGGAAGAGTACGCTGGTAGATGAGAAAAAAGTACGCAATATTTCTGAGGGATGAGAAGCCAAAGAGGAAGACTGCTTGTGGAGAGAAGGACGAAGTTGAGTTCAGGTGAGCTCGACTTTGGAAGGCCAGAGGATCACCCAAGTGACCTGAGAAGAAGGCAGCGATAGGAAAAGACGTCGGATAGTCAGCGCATGGTTGACCAATTCAGGAGCCCAGACCACTTTGGTGCCCAAAGAGCACCTCGATGCAGTAGATCAACTTTGGGTCCATGTCAGCAGCAGTCTGGGTGCCCGGATCTGGTCTGGGCTCCCAGGAGTGGATAAAAAATTATCTTCCCACCGTTGCGAGGTCTTTATGCATAGATAGAGTTTGCCACGCTGGAGGCGTCTGAATAGGGTCTGGGCGCCCAGACCGTGCCATGTCAGCAAATGGTTAGATTTAACTAGCAGACTATAAATAGAGCTATTGTCTCAGTAGTTCAATACAATACTTTATGTATTCTAGTTCTTTACTCTATTCTTCAAATTCTATACTGTCAATGTCTTGTATGAGACTTCTCCACCTCCGACTCATGTCGAAGAAGGGGTTTGCTATTTGAGCTTCACTTGCCTTGTATTAACAATATCTCCGGTTGCAAATCAAGTGAATCTTTTATCTCATACTTATTTTTATGCATTTTAGTTTCATTATTTAAAGTGTTTATTTTAATCAAAGTTGAAAGTTTCAAAAAGGATATTTTTTTTTAATTTCAAGCAATTCACCCCTTCCTTGCTAACCGCCCAGCGACTTAAAAGTGGTATCAGAGTGAGGACGCTTCAAAAGGACTAACCACTGACCAGAGCAAAGAAATTGATGGCCGGACTAACCCTCAACCTGCCAAAGTTCGAGAGGGAGTTCGCACAATGGAAATGTCGAATGGAGGTATTTCTAAGAATAGATTTCAAAATTATTTTAATAATAAAGTATGGTTTGTAGTTCCTAAGGATCAACAAGGAGAAGAAAAAGAAGAAAATCAATGGACGAAGAAGAAACAAAGTGACTTCGTAGCCAATAACAGAGCGGAATATCACTTGTAAGGAGCACCAGAATCAAATCTATGTTTTGATGTTATCAAAAGTCTAAGTTAAGTCTTGTTATTATCTGATGAACTGATCAAGTGTGTAGCATTCTCAACTCGAATAGTCTTAGTAGATCAGCTGGACCTGATACTAGGCAAGAAAAGTCTTAGCAGATTGTAGAAACTAGACATGAAGTCTAGATGGGTTAAGTGGACCTAACATCTAGTAGGTGGATTTGATAGGTTTGGAAAATCTGATATTGAATCAAGTGGAAACCCTGATAGACTGATCCAATGCTAAGCAGGTAAAGCTCAAATAGGTATGGAGGATTCGATATTTGATAGGTGAGTTGAGGTATGCTCTTGGAGCGTGTGCAGTAAGGTCGTATCCCGAAAGGGATAGACCTTAGACATTAATTCAACTGAAGAAGCCAAGAAATTTCTAAGTTGAGATCAAGACAGTCGTAACTATTATAGTATTCATGCATATTCATCAAACTCTATTTTATAGGATTATTATTATTATTATTATTATTGTTGTTGTTGTTGTTGTTGTTGTTATTGTTGTTATGCTAACTCTATTTTGCAGATAAATAAAGTTTTGGGTTGACCGAGTGTTTAGTCGACTGAACAAGAGGTTTAGTTGACTGATCCAGCCAGAATGGAATAGATCAGAACAAAGTTCATAAACTTGGTAATAGCCTATTCAGTCGATTGATAAAAGTGATAAGTCGACTAACCCATAGAAGGAAATCACAGATGATCAAATCAGATCTCGCAAGAAAGGAAATCTAGAGGTTTGGTCGGCTAATAAGCTTTATCCATTAGCTGAACAGTGAAAATCACGGGATCGAACGGATCAGATCAAAGTAAAGAAGGAAAGGCGCGAGGTTCAGTCGACGGATAGATGAATCAATTTATCGAAAGGATCAGTCGACAGAACGGATGTTCAGTAAACTGAACGTAGTCTATTAAAGAATGCCTCAAGGTCTGAGCTCAAGGCATCTCTCTGTTCAAAAGAATTCTTCCTGTGCTTCATTTCGTCTCTACTAGTGCAGGCACAAGCTTCAACTACTTCGATGCTCTGACAACCAATGCTGCATCATATTTGTTGTCGTTATATTGTACTTGCATTTCATTATATTCATGCTTGTATGAATCTACTTTTTCTCTTATAGTTTTCGGAGAGAAGAACTATATTAGATTACCCATCGGAAGTGATCCAGAATTGCATGCCTTAGAGTAGTAGTCACTGGATTACGAACCAAGTAAAACTGATTGTGTCTCTATGTCCTTTGTTTTTTTACTTTATTTCGTTGCAAATTCAGTTTTACGAATATGAAAAAGAAAAGGTTGTAAAACAATCAAGATTTATCCCCCCCCCCTCAACTCCCACGATCCTTCGAGGGGTACTTAGTATAAATAGAATACAATAACCACCCCCGCAAAGTAGTTAGAAAGAGTCAGAAGCTAATTGTTGAAGGAGAATATGGAAGTACTAGGAGACCTCCAGAAAGAAACTCGGGATGGGGAATTAGAGGCTGCCTAATAGTTGATCCCTAAAATAGTGATGAACTTGGTTGGAGGAAGATGTGGTTGGTCGATGGCACTTAAGATTACTAATACGTGGTCGACTGAAATTTTGAACTGCAATCGCAGTTTGTCTAAGTTCCTCCATTAAACTCTGATTCCATGGACGTATACTACAAAGTGGAAAAAGCTTTTTGATGTCATGGATAGCATGATAGATCAAATGGAAGAGAAAAGAAAGGGACAATGGGGCCGGAGTACTAGGGCTATGAGGAGACTTACAACTATGAAGAAAATCGCGGAGTCGCTAAGGGTTGCTGCTACTTAGGCTTGAAGACGATGAAGGAGAATGAGACGACATTCTCCCCTCCCTAACCCTAATAAAGTCTAAGCGTGCGATCCTCAGCCATCCGATCTAGACGTAAAAAATGTAGGTTGTTGCATAAGCTGTTGAATCAAGCCCTTAAATCCACAGAATCTCAACAGTCCCCTCGAGTTGATTTCCTCGGCATGGCTTCGCTATGTGTTAGCTTCGGATGGGTCAATATTGATGACCGACATAAGATAACCATGACCCAGATACGCAATCATGGGTATGACTCGCATTAATGGTGATAGGCACTCGTATGTTGTACTACGGGTGTATCAAAATCAATTAAGTTACCAAACACCTCTATGCTAATGTAGCATATGGATGATTCAAATCATCTCCTAACGAATATAACGATAAAATGATAACTCTATGATTGATTATTATTGCTTTTGGTTTTTTTAGAAGTAAATGGGAGGTTTGGATTTGAGCTGCTAAAACTAATAAATGAAAGATAATGTAAGAAATAATGAAACGAACCTAATGCATGTTGTAATAAAAAAAATGAACAATCAAACTACACTATGTTGCATTATATAAGATTTGCGAACTAACAGGCATAATGAACATACAATTAAAAAGGAACATAGCAACAATTAACAAATGAAAAATGCAGAATTAACATGTAACTAACAAGAGAGCAAGACAATATAACAACAAAGTAACTCATTCAAGATAAACTAAAGTAAGGTTTGAAACAATTGACAACTAACAACCTAAACAAAATTAAACAAATGAAGAGTTGTTATCTATAAAGTATGAATGGCCGTAAATGGAAGAACGCCGGAGATGGAAGGAGAGCGTCCCTTCTAACTCGAGGGATGACCTCTGTGGATGGTCGGATGGTGTTGATGAAATGGAGAAGATGCTCTCCTCTTCTGATCCGAAGAGGAGAGATGGTAGGCCGGTGGTGGTGAGATGGAGGTGGACTGCTAGCCCTTGGTGGCAGCATCGGGTAGAGAAGGTGTTGAGGGCAATGCATGAGGAGCAGATTTTCGAAGATGGATGCTTCATGTGAGAGTTGTGGCATGAGAAGTAGCATGGAATCCTTCCTTTGGTGAATTGGTTCTTCCTCAATTGAACCATCCAAAACTTGAAACAACTTTCCAATGAACCCATCTATAAGTTAATCCAACCCTCCAATTGAACCAAGTTGAATATATGAGGCATTGATTGCTTGAGAAGATGAACCAACTCCAAGGATGTAAACCTCTCAATTAAACGGGAACCCTAACCTTGGGCTAAGATTAACCCGGTTCAACTTGAGTCCATGGTCCATCTTTAATTCCTTACAAAATCATATTCAAATTATGAGAATCAATACTGTCAACGTAGAAAAATTATAATAAAGCCCAAAATAGATTTCTACTCATAAATATGATAAACACAAAATTAAGCATATGAGAAAGTAAAAACATCAAGTATATGAGCCAAAATAATGCGACAAAATATTTATTATCAAACGACGCCTGACTTGTCGATTACCGAGGCAAGTACTAGTAGAGTGGTTAAGTTCTTCGAACACATTAGTCCTAGGGCTCAAGTCGGTAGATATATTAAATCATGTTGCAGTCTAATCAGTCAGACTCAGATCTCCTTCGATTAGACTCAGCAAAGAGGCTTATGATATGGGGAGTATTGGAAGCTTCCACATGTAACGAGAAGATCAATAATCTTATTGAGATGAAGATCAAAGTCCAGATGGATCAACCGTATCACCTCCACTCAGGTCACCCGAGGCAAGAAGGTTTGCCATTTAGTTTGGGTAAACTGAAACAAAAAGCTTCACCGTTCAGCTTAGGTTCATCATTATAACAACCCATTTAACTCAGCTCCGCCGATTCAGCACACCACCCTCCTTTGTTGGCTTGACTCCTCTGATTGGGTTTACCTTGACACTTGGAACTCGACCTGCTTGACCCCTTCAACTTAGCTTTGCCTATCCGACAGGCCAACGCCACTTGGCTAGTCTTTATTGATCCGACTTGATGCTATACTCATCCCCACTCGGCTTGGCTCCACCGACTCGGCACAACGCCCGACTCGGTTAGTTCGACTCCTCTGGTTCGGTTTACCCCGACACCAGGAACTCGACCCACTTGACCCCTTCAGCTCAGCTTTGCCTATCCGACAGGCCAACACTACTCGACTAGTTTCTATCAACTCGACCTGATGCTCTGCTCATCCCCACTCGACCCAGCTCCACCGACCTGACACACTGCCCTATTCGACTCAGTTCTTACCAACCCAACGCTTAAGCCTATCCGACTCGGTTCTGTAATATGACGTCTTGAGACCTAATATGCTCAAATCCCTTGGCCCACCGACCACTAACACGTGCTGCCTCACGTAGGCTGTCATAGCCTACAAAACAACATGGTGCACTTGGTGTGTGATAAATCGCAGAGCATGGTCTTCCACAATACAAAATGTGAACGAAATGACCTTAAATACAATGTGACAAACATCCTAACATTCTATCATCAATTAATACCTATAATTGTGTCGGTGGCTCACGGATGCATGGTAGAGACACAAGGCATGGAGGGTGTGAGACACCCATTGACAGAGGCTTCAGGACATAGCACGAACAATGATGAGGTGGAAACACGTGCAGGATGGACAGAGACCATGAGTGGTGTTGACTAATACATCATCTTCAGTATCTTATACTATGAATGAGCAAACAACTAGCATGTGTAGCAGACAGAGCGAGAGATGGTATACGAGTGGGCACATGCATACAATCATGATCCCCCTTCCAGATCTGACAGTTAATGACATAAGGGACTCCATATTCATTTTTGTATGCCTATGCATTTTGATGATACATATTGACATTTTCATAAAAAAAATCAATTAATACCCATAAGAAAGAGATATCAGACATTTGTGGTATAAAAAGAGTATGCTGCTGGACAAATGTACGCAATATGCGCATCTACTCATCTACATTGTACTTCTCCACTTTTCTCATTGGGAACTTGACTTGAACATTGGAGTGATTGAGTCAGGACACTTCCTGATCTCCCTTCTAACTTGTTGTTTCTCTCTCTTTCTCAAAGGTTCCGTGGACTTCCTCGTCAATTGGTTCTCCTCTTATCGTGCGATGACCTCATCAACACAGACAACAACTCACCGGTGATTCATCAGTCGACAGTCTCAGGCAAGAACAACGGGTAAAACCTATCGTCATCCTTTTTTGACAAGATCATCCTAAAATTGTAAATTTGACGCTAATTGTAGTTTTACAAAAAGATTTGATCCATTTACAACGCATAGGAACAATCCTTCTCCGACTGCGAAACCGTTGCCTCATATCATATTCCTTCACACAAGCAATATTTTTTGCAATAACACAACTACACAAATATTTTGCAAGGCAACGTTTCCGAATCGCATGAAACAGTCGGTTTTATTAGCTGCACAAGGAGGAGCGATATCCAGTGTGAGTTCTTCGTTCTTCATCGTCGAATTCATCACAACGAAATCGGTTCGACAATCACAGGGAGGAGCGATATCCAGTGTGAGTTCTTCGTACTCCTTCGTCGAATTCGTCACAATGAAATCGGTTCTACAATTATCAAACTCGGTGCGGTTCAATGATCGT
>JBBMJZ010413117.1:16337767-16349144 GCA_037833815.1 Zingiber zerumbet | reverse complement strand
CTATTGTGCAGCATTGTGAAGCAAGTGTTCGATTTCAAGGATGAGCAAGTAAAAGGTATGGAAGAACTAGAGATGAAGGAAAAGTTGTCGGAGCACTTGCGCGACAGAAGGTATCTAGTCGTGATGGATGATATTTGGCAGGTGGCAGCTTGGAACGCCTTTAAAGCAGCTTTCCCAAAAGAATCGACAGGATCCAGAGTGTTGCTGACCACACGCAAGATGAACGTTGCGAATGTTGCAGATGTTCCTCCGCACGAGCTGAAATTTTGGCATGTCGAAGAGAGCTGGAATTTGTTCTGCAGGAAAGCTTTCCGCACAGCATGCTGCCCACCAGAGTTTGAGCGATTCAAGGAAGATATCTTCAAAAAAATTAAAGGGCTGCCTCTTGCCATTGTGGTACTTGGAGGAGTTTTGAGAGGTACAAGTCAAGCTAGTGACTGGAGGAAAAAGCTGGAACATATTTCCTATGAATTCAGAGAAGGAGAAGACCAAATCCTAAGAATATTAGCTCTCAGTTACCATGATCTTCCGCATCATTTGAAGCCTTGCTTCCTCTATTTTGCAGCCTTTCCCGAGGACTATATCATTAGAGCAGACCGGATAATACGTTTATGGATCGCTGAGGGTTTCATACAAACGAAGGACAAAGTGGATCAAACAATGGAGGACCTCGCGGAGGCATATTTGAATGATTTGACCGACAGGTCCATGTTACAAATGGAAAGAAAGGATCAGAATTATACACAGGATGTTTGGATTCATGATCTTCTTCTTGATCTAGCACGTCATGAAGCTCGTGAGCTAAGCTTCTTCCGGTCCATTGATGACATAGGTGACGATCCAAGAGATTTACGGCGTCTCAGTGTCAACGACCATATCTCATTGAACTGTTCTACAACTAAACTACGGTCACTTGTAATTTATCCGAATGAAGGTTTTCAGAGAACGCTGGCAGTTACCATCCCCAGAGCGAAGTTCCTCAGGGTCTTGGATTTGGAGGAACTACCCATTGAACACTTTCCAAAGGAGATTGGGGATTTGATCCTGTTAAGGTATCTAAATTTGAGGAAATCAAAATTGAAAGAGCTGCCTTCGTCTATTGGAAATCTCATCCACTTGCAGACTTTCGATATACAACTTACTAAGATTCAACAGTTGCCGGATGCATTTTGGAAAATCCGAACATTGAGACATGTATTCCTCAATAAAGAGAATACAAGCATGCCTAAAGCAACATACTGCTCGGAAGAGATTCAGACGCTTGCTAATATTTCAAGTGGTCCATGGGTATGTGATGGTGTACTGGAGCAGCTGAGAAATCTTCGAAGATTGCAATTGAAAAACATGTCAAGCTCTGCTATGGATGCTTTAGCCAATGCCGTCCGGAATCTTTCCCGACTCAAGATGTTGGTATTGTTTGGAGAATTGTTGCCGAAGAGCGTCCTAACTTCATCTTGCTACCATCATATTCAGATTCTGTATCTGATAGGACCATTGGTAAGGTCTGAAAGGATTCACATAGAGGCAGAAAATTCCAGGATATTTTCCAACCTGATCTATCTAAGTATTTGGAAAACAAGGTTGGAAAAGGATGAAGATATTGCAATGCTTGCATCTCTCGCAAACCTTCAGAATCTTCAATTACGTGTTGATGCATTTGTAGGAAGAGTTTTGGTGTTTCCAAAGGGGGGTTTTCCTCGTCTCCAAGAGATCGGACTGTTTGATCTGAGGACCTTGGAGCAGTGGGAAGTGGGAGAGGGAGCAATGCCTCTCCTTCGGGATCTAAGACTTCGGCACTGCAGAAATTTGAGAATGCTACCAGAGGGACTTGCAAGATTGACTGAGCTCAAACAAATTGAAATAAGCGGAATGGAAATGATAGAGAGAAGGGTTGACAAGGATACTGGAGAAGATTATCACAAGATTAAACATGTTCCTTCAATTGAAATATATTTTGAATGAAGGACGATGACAATATCTGACGACACCCAAAAAATTAATCAGGACGAACAAGTCTTACAAGAAGCAGAAAAAGAAGTCTACAGCACAAACAGCACACAGAGTTAGACAACAACTCCTTCTGTGTGCTGCCATTGGCGTACTTTTTTATACTATGCATTATGTTAAATTGTCAATTTTGAAACAATTAATACTAATTTGGAATAATTTAAGTGTATTTTATGTTACCTGTTGGAGGAAAATGCTCATCCAAGTGGCCTTTTAGTTAGATATTAACGGATAAATTATAGGGACATTTTATTTTAGCAGTGGTCCTTTACAAGTGAAAGTTCATGTACTCAATAAGACATTTTACTTCCGTTATATCTATTAGACCAAAAGTTGATAAAGCTCAATATCAACCTCCGGCTAGATATGTTATAGTTGGAAAATTTTAAAACACTTAGTTGTAAATTCTAAAATTTTATGGATCCGTTTTTTTTTTTTACAAAAGTACAATTAAAAGGAAAGCCCAGCCCGACTCTTCCTCCCCGTGAACTCCTTCCTATATATTTTCTCCTTTAACCTTAGTGTTCTCCCACACATGAACTTCTCTTGAGCTCTCATGAAGTCCTAATCTCATTTTTGTTGCAAACACTCAGGGTTATTGACGCTACCTATAAAAACAGAAACTTTTATTAAGAATTGGCGATTGCTTTTAAACAGTTATATATATATAAACTCTAACTTATGACACAGACAAAAAATAAATGTTAATATATGATTTCAATTCTTATATTGTAAAGAAATTTTAAAAGAAATCTGAACGGATTGAAAGTTAAAAATATAAAAGATAGATATTAATAATATCTTTAAATAAAAAAAGATGAATAATAATAATAATAATAATAATAATAATAATAATAATAATATACGGGATAACGACTACTAAGGTGTCAAGTTCTACCATTGCAGCAAGAAGGAGCGCTCCCTCCAGACACGCGAGGACGTCATCTACGACACCTTCGCCACTGCACCCAGCTATTCTGACTCCGACGGAGGTGGATGCTGCTCGAGGAAGTGCCGGAAGGGACCTCATCTCCAAGGCAGACCTCTCCAAGCCTGTCCAGTTTGTCTCCACCGGTACCGTCATGCCTAGCCAGGAAGTCAAATGGAATCCCTGGGAAGAAGGGGACCGATCTGCTATCGTTCCGGTACCGTCATGCCCTCAACCTACAATGTCATTTTGAGTCGACTGGCCCTAAATGAATTCCGGACAGTCGCATCAAACTTCTGCCAGAAAATAAAGTTCCCCGTGGATAACTAGGTCGGAGAAGCTAACGGAGATCAATTAGTAGCGCGTAAGTGCTACATCGACATTGTCAAGACGGAGGCCAACACCGCTTGGAAGATTCAACGAATGGAGGTCAACATCATTCGTGAAGCCCCTTCGACACTTGTTTACGAAGAAAAAGAGGAGTTGCAAATTCGGTCAGGTCGCCTAGAGGCTACTACTCAGATAGTTGCCGACCTAGCTCTGAAACTCAAAGAAAAGCCCATTGTGTGTCTAACACACAATAATGATTTCTTCGCTTGGGAGCTCATAGAAATCACAAGCATCTCACCTACGGTCATGAAGCATGTACTCCATGTCTATCCAGATACCCGGTCGGTTAAGTAAAGAAATGAGATTTTGGAGCCAACCTGAATGAAATCATTCGGGCAGAAGTTGACAAGTTACTGGAGGCTGGCTATATTCGGGAGATGCAATTCCTGAGTTAGTTAGTTTATGTGGTCTTGGTGTCTAAGTCAGGAAATAAATGGAGGGTCTGCATTGACTTTAGAGACCTCAACAATGTGTGCCTCAAGGATTACTGCCCCTTGCCACGGATTGATCAAGTGGTGGACTAAACTTTCCGACGGCGTGTTAATTTACTTGTTGGATGCATATTAGGGCTTCCATCAAGCCTTGCTCGTTAAGGACAACTAGGAAAAGGTTAGCTTCATGACTGTTGAAGGAACCTATTGTTATAATATCATGTCGTTTGGACTAAAAAATGTAAGAGCAACTTACCAACGCTCATGAACAAAGTGTTTCGAAAGTAAATCGGGCAGAATATGGAGGTTTATGTCGATGACATTCTTATTAAGTCCCTCCGAGCTATAAATCTATGTGGAGATGTTGACAAAACCTGCCAAACTCTGAGACAGTATGGACTGATGCTTAGCCCAAGCAATGTATGCTCGGAGCAAAGAGCGGGTGTTTCCTAGTTGCATTGTGATTGAGCGAGGAATTGAAGCCATCCTGAGCAAAGTACGGGATCTCCAGGACATGGCTCCCCCATGCAATTTGAAGGAAGCACAAAGATTGATCGACCGAATACAGCATTGTCTCGCTTCATCTCACGATCGTCTGATTAGAGCTTATCTTTATTCAAAATGGTTCGTCGTGCGACCAAATTCTAGTGGGATACTAACTGTGACAAAACCTTCAAAGAATTGAAGAGTTATATGTCTACTTTTCCCATACTTGCTGAACTAATGGCAGGCGAACCTTTGTGGGTTTATTTTTCTGCCAATGAACATGTAGTTGGGTCGGTGCTGGTAAGGTAAGAAGGGAAAGATCAATAACCTATATATTTCCTAAGTCATTTATTGAAAGGTGTCGAGTGTTGTTACACCACACTCAAGAAATTGGCGTATGTACTTGTTTTAGCAGCTCTAAGGTTGTGCCCTTATTTTCTCTCTCATCATATCAATGTACTAACCAATATTACCTTGGGCTAAGTGATTATCAATCCGGGGGCTTCAGGGAGGTTGATTAAATGGACCATGGAGCTTAGTGTGTATGATATATAGTTTCTCATCCTCGAGTGGTCATCAAAGCTAGGTCTTAGTTGATTTTATAACAGGAAATATAAAGCCCCGTGCTAGAAGAAACCTGTAAGATATATGTGGATGGATCATATGTTTGGTAGGGTAGTAGGATAGGAATTCTTATGATATCACTAGGGGAGGATAAAATGCAATTGTTCGTTAGGCTAAACTACTGGGCTACCAATAATGAAACTGAATATGAAACACTGAAAGCTGGCCTACAAGCTGCCTGACATGTGGGAGCCACTCAGGTTTTGATCTATTCAGATTCCGAGTTAGTTATTCAACAATATCAAGAAATTTTGAGATTAATAATAAATGACTTAAACTCTAGGTAGAATCATTTGACAAATTGAATGCCAAGTTCCAGGAGGTAATTGTAAGTATCCTGTGATAATTTTGATATGGTCAACTAAGTTAAGTTAGATCCAGTTGTATTTGATCATTATGTTTAAGTGTGCAGGAGTTTAGGAACACAAGAAGTCGAGCGGAAGACACAGCTAGCGAGAAGGATGGTAGGGAAAGGAGTCGATGAGCTCGGTGCATCTGAAGGATGAGATGCTGCAGAAAAGTACACCGATGGATGAAAAGGACATGCATGATGTTCGAGGAATGAGAAGCCGAAGAGAAAGCCGGCTCGAGGAGAAGATCGGAGTTGAGTTCAGGTGAGCTCAACTCCGATTAGCTGAAGAATCAACCACGTGAAGAGATCAACTACTAAGAAGATGATCTGCCTCTTGGAAGGCGCCTTCCATTGCTTGGAAGACGCCTTCGATGAATAGTGCAAAGACACCTTCCAATAGTCGTTAGCCACAGATAAAGTTTTATCCTCAACGTATAAAACTTATCTAATGGAAGACGCCTTTGACCATCTTGAAGGCGCCTTCAAGTTGCCGATAAAGTTCTCCAGGGGATATAAAAAACCCCTGGAGCTAAAAAATTTAAACAACTCTTGTATTCATTTTCTAGCATTTTTCTGAGCGTCCAATGAGTGTAAGAGACTTCTCCGCCTTCAAAAAAGGAGTTTTTTAGTACTTTCTTTTTCCTTGGATTAACAACTACTTAGGTTATAACTAAGTAATTTTTTAGCCTCTTTTATTTTTAGCTATTCAATTACTTTATTATAATTGTGCTACTAATCTAAGTTAAAAGATTAGGAAAGGTTTAGTTTTTATTTTACAAGCAATTCACCTCTCCCCTCTTGCCGAGCCCGCTGCACCAACAATTGGTATGAGATTCTTTTAATTATAAAATACGGTTTGTAGCCCCCAAGGATAAACAATGAGCTAAAAATGAAGAGTATTCATGGACAAAGAAAGAGCAAGCGGACTTCTAGCAAATGGATGAGCCGAATTCCATCTACTAAGCGTGTTACCTCCGCAAGAAGTCAGCAGAATCGGTGCCTACGAATCAGGAAAGGAACTTTGGAAGAAGTTTCTAGAACTGCAAGAAGGTACATCCAAAGCCAATCTTGCAAGACAAGATTTGCTCCAAAACCAACTGACCAACCTCCGGCTGAAAGAAGGAAAGTCAGTAGCATAACTGCACGCTAAGCTGAAGGAGTTAATCACCGGACTTACAAATCTCGGAGAACAGGTAACAAACTGAGATTCTTTAAGGTATGTTTTAAATGTTTTCCCTAGGACATAAGAATGGACGTGTATAGTAGACTCCTATTATATTTCAAAGGATCTAGAGGTAAGTTCTTTAGAGAATTTATTTTCTACTTTAGAACTTTACGAATCTAGATGTGCAGAAGTAAAGAAGCCGAGTCAGACAATTGCCCTGAAGGCAAGAATTGAAGATCAAGACTCTGAAGCATCCATTGACGAAGATAAAGTAGAATTATTGGTAAGAAAATTTAATAAATTTATTAAATCTAATAAATTTAAGTCGCAAATGAAGAAACACTTATGGAGCAAAAGGAAGATCCAATGTAACAATTACAATCAAGAATGACACATCAAAGATGATTGCCCAAAATTGAGAACAAAGGAGGAGAAGAACGAGCCAGCCAAATCACAGCACATAAACTTAAAAGCAACATAGGACGAGTCATCATCAGAGTCAAAAATTAAAGAATACGCTGGACTAGCTCTATTGGCGAACCACCAAGGAGAAGATGAAAGCAACTTAGAGATGACCTCTAGACCGCACCGATGTTATCCAATCGATCACCGACAGAGCCTTCCTTCTCCACCGTCGATCATCAGAGTCTGTCCAACCGTCCTTCTCCCTCAGTTGCTGCCCCGCGTAGGCAAATTTTTTGTTAGGGAGGAGATCCGAGCCCTTGCCTCGATCTCCCATCGCCGTATCTCTGCTCATCCCATCTCCTTTCCATCACCGCACTGACTTCCGTCGTTGGTTTTGAATTTCAGTTACCAGCGCTAGATCTTGGCTATAACAGAAAATCCATACTGGTTTCTTCCTCCCGTGCCCTAATACCGAGATTTCGCTGTCGATTCCTTCTTCATCAATCTCAACAATCGTCTGCTGTTGGTCTCCATCAAAGACGGATCTGTCGACATGAAATTATGGTAAGGCATTTTGGTTTTGGGTTGTAGAGATCTGGATTCTGATTTCTATATGGGATGTTTGTGCTAAATGGGTTGGTCGATCACTATAACTTTGGCCTTGCTTTTGCCAGTAGCTTCATTGTAGCTTCGACCATGAATTTTTGTCAACCTTTACTCCAGCCATTATAGCTCCACCAGTAGCTAGTCTGGATGGGTGCCCTAGTTGGAGACAATGAGCTGCCGCCATAGAGGAAGGAAGTCGGATGTTTTATTTGGGTAACGAACTAAATCTGAATAAATTAATTAGCCGATTAATCTACATATAGTTGATAATCTTGGATTGATTTAGAATTTATTAATCTATTGATGATGGATATTTGATTTCATTTCCAGTTGTGGATTAATTTGGAATTTAGTTACATATTTGGATTCATTAGTAATCATTTATTTGGAGAATTGTTAAAGTGGATTATATTACAGAAATTGATTAAGTTGTGTTGAATTGATTAATGGATGGATTTAGTGCGTCTGTGGAATAATCCTTTATTAATTGGATTTAATGGATGATATGCTAAAACCTAATCTAATTAGGTGAATGAATATGATTAGATTATAATTGGAATGGTTAAAGGATTCATGGATGTGATTAATTGAAGTTAATAATTGATTAAGGTTAATTAATGATCGTATTGATTAGGGGTTTCCCTAAATAATTTGAGTAGGTGTTTAGCTAGTTGATGCATATGTAATTAGCTAAATCTATATGTCATGTAATTGCAAGACGTTAATTTTAAGGCGAGTATCTAGACATGGGAATTATTTAGTTTGATCTACAATTAAGGCAGGTACTTCTTCCTTGGTCTCTTTAGTTCATTGAATTTAATGCATGATTGTTTTGATTAATGGAGTATGTTGCTTTACCTTAAATCTGTTTGTTTGTTATCCTACTTGATATTTATCTGCTTAACCTTAGAGATGATCTAATTATTTCATATACAATCTTAGCTTTGAATATCTATACGCTATTGTGTATACACATATAGAGTATGTATTGTAAGGGATGTCTTGTTGACTGAGTTAATATACTGATTATGCATATGATGTTGAGTGTACACATGATTGGAATGTATTGTAAGAGTTACCATGTTGACTATCCATTGGCATGTTGTGTGTACACACATGTCCGATTTTTACTATTAGAGGAATCATGTTGATTGTACATATGTTGTGTGTGCACACGAGTCTGATGTGTACCATTAGAGGAATCATGTTGATAATACATATGTTGGTGATCTTATATGTTTAGTGTGATATTGGAGGTATCATGATGATTATACTTATAATGTAGAGTGCATACGTGACTGGTGTGTACTATATGTGTTGTTACTTATTATATTTATTGTTTAGTAGACATCAATTGGATATACCTATAGATATAGGTGTTAAATGGATCATTGTACTAGAAGTATTTATGATGATTGGGATGTTGCATTAATGATGATTGTATCAGCATCATAATTATTTGCATCATGTCCATCGTTGCCTTACATTGTCAGCCATTTTTAGTTATCCAATTGGCCACTGAGGGAGAGTGATAGCTTGGAGTGGAGTTTGTCTTGTCATGCTCACTTGGTCGCTCAGTGTTATACGTTGTCCGCCTCGGCCACTCGTGAGTAGTGGTATCTGGATGGTAGCACAGTTTTAAGGGGGGCTAGAGATGTGAGCAGTTAGGGACCCTAATGCTATGTAGTTAGATAACTACTTAGCTAATTGCCAGCCTTGACCACTCTATAGTGATATTTAGAGGATAGTACAATTGTCACAAATCCAGCCTCTCGGCCATACAGGAGTCGTGATATTTTGAGAGGTGGTCGGAAGTGAAGATGATGTATGCATGAATATGAATATGATGTGTGGTGCATCTTTTGGAGATATATCTACATTTGCTTGTAATTATTGCATTTGCTTGAGATATGATTGTTGCATATGGTTGTCATGTATCATACATGTATATGCTGTCAATTATATTGCTCAGGTGTTACAAGCAGATATGTTATTGATCCCTAATGAGTTTACTGATCACTATACCGTGTGTGTTAAATCTAGATTGGGTATGTGCATTTATTATGTCAGTTAAGGTTATGTGCATTGATTATGCTATATATGATCATGATCTTATTTCCCTACTAAGACTGTATACTTTAATTTCTATATTTTATATTGACCATACATTATCTTGTCTATTACCTGCTGAGTCATCCGCACTCACCACCCTATTTGTGTATTATCTTTTTCCTCAGGTTACAGGTATATAATTGTGGTGTCGCTTGGAGTTTCTTGTCTACCGGTCCCATGTCACATCTAAGGATGGTCTTTACTTCGCTTTTCCTTTCTTACATGCTTTCCTTATGGTTTTGTCATTGTAATAATTAGAATTAGATTTGGACTTTAGCCTTGTGACCACTTTACCATTTTCGGTATTTGTTGTGTTAAAGTTGTACTGTCACGCAATGTATCATTTTGGATTGTGTGGCTTTCCTTTTTTTTCACTGTGTTTTTGCTACAGTTGTGTGAGATGTTTATTATTTTATTTTCTATTCTAGCTGTGTGGGCTTTACATACAACTGCGTGGTTGTTGATCCAACTGTGTGGGCTGCATATTAAACTGCATGGTTGTGTTTTATTTCTAGTTGTGTGGGATGTAGGTTATTATACTTGTACAGCCGAGTGATTATGTATCCAGATTTCATTTGTCACTGTTATAGGGGTGTTGCTATTTGTTTGTCAAGTAGACACTCCTCTAGGGTATGACAGTTAGTGCTTCTTCTTTCATTCATTTATTTTCACTGCGTATTCTCGTGATTTTAGAAAAAACGACGAACACTATTCACCCCCCCTCTAGCATCTTTTTGATCCTATAGTTTGTAAATACTTCGTAGTAGTTTTGGTGTGATCAACCAAGTCAAGTTAGGTCCTATTGTATTTCACCTTGTGTGTAAGTGTACAAGAACTTATGAACACAAGAAGTTGAGCGAAAGACGAAGCTAGCAAGAAGGATAGCACAGGACAAAGTCGACGGGCTCGGTGCATCCAAGGAATGAAGTGTTGCAGAAGAGTACGCTGGCGGATGAGAAAGAATCATGCAACCTTTCCTAGGGATGAGAAGCCAGAGTGGAAGATTGCTCAAGGATGAAGATCAGCTAAGGAGCTAATCTACCTATTGGAAGGTACCTTCCATGGCTTGGGAGGCGCCTTCAATGAATAGTGTCGAAGACGTCTTCTAGGCTGTTGAAGGGGCCTTCCCTAGCCGTTAGCAGAAGATAAAACTTTATCTTTGATAGATAAAGTTTTCCACTTGAAGGTGTCTTAGACCCTATTGAAGGCGTCTTTCACCTATGGATAAAGTGTTCCGGGGGTTATAAAAAGACCTCGGAGGTAGGAAATATTCAAAAACTCTTGTATTGATTTCCTAGTTCATTTTTTAGCGTTCAACGAGTGTAAGAGACTTCTCTGCCTTTAACGAAGGAGATTTTCTAATGTTTTTCATCTGCCATGGATTAACAATCACCTAGGTTGCAATCAAGTAATTCTGACCTTCTTACTTATTTCTTTTTAAGTTGTTCAATTTATTTCAGTTTTAATTTAATTGTGTTTTCTAACGAAGTTGAAAGATTGGGAAAGGGTTACTTTTATTCTACAGGCAATTCAATCCCCTCTTGCCGGTCACAAGGAACCAATAAGTGGTATCATAGCCCAACTACTTCAGAAGGACTAACCGCCGACCGAAGCATAGAAGACGATAGATGGAGCAAGTATCCACTCGCCTAAGTTTGAGGGGGACTTTGCCCACTGGAAGAAGAAAGTGGAGGTATATATCAAAATAGATTTCGATATTTTTTAAATCTTGAAAAATGGTTTTGTAATACCTACCAACAATAACGGAGAACTAAAGAAAGAGGAAAACTGGACAAAGAAGGAACAAACCAAGTTTATGGCCAATAGAAAAATAGAATTCCATCTACTGAGTACGCTGCCACCACAAGAGG
>JBBMJZ010413117.1:16287605-16316034 GCA_037833815.1 Zingiber zerumbet | reverse complement strand
CTGCTATAATAATTTGCTACAATACTTCTACAATGGTTTGCTATAGTACTGCTACAATAACAATCGACTGATATGTTCGATCATGGTTTTAGAATTCGACTATTCAACTAATTGATGATATCAATTGATTGATGATTAATAACAGTCAATTAATGTTGATCAGAACCAAACAAAAGTTAATTGATTCAACTGTTCGATTCAATTGATGACATCAATCGATTGATGATTTATATCATTCAATTGATATAAATTAGAACTGAGCAGAAGCATTTTGACTAAGGTGTGGGATTGGGATAGATGGAGTCGTTGAGCTGACAGGTCAAAGCAACATTCGAATCAATAGCGGATCAATCGACTGATGAATAATATCAGTGGACTAATAGGTGAAAATTAACCCCGACTTAAAGGCTATAAAAAAGGGTTTTGAGGAGATTTTCGGCGCTAGTTCTTGGGGATTTGAGAACGAAGTGTTACTGTATTTCTAGACCAACAAGAGACAATTCAAAGCAACAACAAACATCCAAAGCAAACCTCACTTATGTAAGCGTGTTTGTTTCAATTTTATTTTATTTTATTTTTATTTTTGTATTTGCTTGTGTTTGTTGCAAGAACAACTTGTAAGAGGCTTCTCCGCTTTCAGAAGGTATCTATGAAGGAGAAGATTTAGTAGTGGTAGATTGCTAGTACTAAACCTTGGATTAGTCGCATGAAGAGGCGGATATCAGGTAAACTCAAAGTGTCTTACATGTGGCATTAAGTTTGATTCAAGTATTCCATTGTGCATTCAAATAACGAGCCCACAATCGAGACAAAGTGATAGAAGCTATTAACCCCACCCTCTAGCTCACACGGATCCTAAGAATAGATCCTTCATCTCTGATCAAGATAGGTTAATATTATATTGTAGCAACTACAAATGGTGACTATTACAATACTAGTCAATATTATATTATAGCAACTATGATATTATAGCTGTTATACAGTTATAGCAATTATCGCTAATCAACACTAGTTAATATTATATTGTAGTAGCTATAAATCATAGTTAGTATAACATAAATAATTTATTTCTATTCAATACTCGTTGGCATTATATTGTGGGAGATATAGAATCATAGTTACTACGACTATGTAATTATAACAACTAAGGGATCATAACTGCTAACACAGTTATAATCTCATAATTCCTATAATATCATAACAAAAATTGAGATGAGATAAAATACTATTTTGATAATATATAAAAGGAACACCCTTTAATGATTCCAATAAAAAACAGCATCTTTTGATTTTTTTTTTACTTTTTATTTTTTTTATCTTTGTGGTTAGGGTTCTTTTCCTTTTTGTCAAATTTTTTATGTCACTCTCATTTATTATCAGTAGAGTAAAAAGTTTATGGTAAATTGCTAGAACACTTGTTTATTTGTTATGGTAGCGTTAGTGTTTCTTGCGATTTCTTATTGTACAAGATTTTAAATTTAATACACTGAAAACTGTATATGTTTTATTTGGAATGCTTGGTTGAGAATCAAATACAAGTAAATTGTTGTGGATCATTATGGACACCCCCACCAACATAGTTGAGCTGATATTTAGATGATATAAAAGTAGAAATCGAATCTGTGAGAGAAGAATCTCTTGGAAAATAAAATTGCTTCCACCTAGAGAGGTCGCTCAGCCACCATAATTTACTTCATCTCACTATATGATGACAACTTATGGCACAATCAGTCTAGTGGATCGAAAATTCAAAGTAGAGAAATCAAGTAATTTGAGTAGGCCAAAAAGCCATTTGAGCTAGGTGGACCAGTCGAGTCACAGACCAATCAAACTAAGTCATGTATTTGGTTTGATATTGATCTATGACTTTGAAATGCAATACATGAATTTGTAGAGCAAGTAATTTAATATATCGGATTCATATTTTTACTACATTTATGATTAGTTGAAACACAAACTACCTCAATCATATATCACATAGTGAAAGTTATGAAACAGATCACCTGCGTGAAGGTAAACCTAATCCCCCCACTTCACCATAAATTCATGGATATGTCGACAAAATGATACCGAGGAAGAACGATTACTGCAGCCATAAGTACGCTTGAGGTTGGCTACTAGTCCTATCAAATTCAGATCATCCAACAATATAATTTTCAGGCATCATCAGAGCTGAGTTGTTCTTCACAACGAGAAGTGGCAATCTTCATTTATTGTGGTCATCAAAACTTGCACTCGATCGCATCGTGTACTCTGCAACGAGTTTCGCAAATAGGGACGACTTGTTTTCCAACAATCTTGCCGGTTTATCATGCTCCACAATGACTCCTGATCGAAGAGAAGGAATTGCATCTGAGATGAATAATGAGGTACATTGAGTCAAAAGAACATGAATAGAAAACTTACCATTATCTAAAAGTAAAACCATATCACTATCAAGAACAGATGTTATCCTATGTGCAATGGTGATCACAGTAGACTCTGAAAACTGCTGCCTCAGGGTTTTTTGAATCACACTGTCTGTAGCAGTATCCACCGAAGCTGTTGCTTCATCAAGAACCAACACCTTACTTTTTTTCAGAATCACCCTACCCAAACAAACAAGCTGGCGTTGACCAACACTCCAATTTTCTCCATTTTCAGTCACTGAGAAGATTCAGAAATAGCAAATATAGGTTTAGCTCAATTGTGAACTCTTAAGCCAAAAGCACGATGAGCTACTATTATATCTAATTGTGAAGATCCTTTACCTTCAGAGTCGAGCTTTAGTTCTTTCTTCCTCACTTCGTCCCCAAGCTGACAGCTATCCAGGGCCTAAAACATTTGTATTGAATTAGATCAGCTGAGGTGCAAGAGTAAATAAACAACTGAGGGCAAAGACATGAGTAAAAACAAGTCACCTTCCATATCTCTTCATCTTTGTACTCTTCCAAGGGGTCTAGGTTGCTACGAACAGTTCCCTCGAACATCGTTGGGTCTTGTGGGATTATGCTTAGTCTTGACCTTAGATCGTGAAGTCCTACTGTGGAAATGTCGATCCCATCAATAGCTATCTGGCCAACTGCTGGATCAATTATGCGGAAGAGTGCTTGTATCAGGGTAGATTTTCCACTGCCAGTTCTTCCAACAATTCCGGTTTTCATTCCTCCAGGAAAAGTACAAGTCAGGCCTCTCAATACTAAAGGCATGTTTGCTCTGTAGCGAACCTGCATCATCAAATCAACACTTCAGAAAAATTAGATAATGGACTAGGATAGGATCAACGGATACAAAAGAGAAGAAACTGAAGAGTAAAAGATATGAGAAGCTACTCATGATCATATATCACTCAATAATAAATAACACAGGAAGCCACAAATCCCAATTACTTGGAGGGAACTGGAAAGAACTTGTTTGCTTTACATAGGTTTGGGTTTACCTGTAAATTATGAAGTTCAATTTCTCCATTGGATGGCCAACTTGAGTCCAATTTATTTGATTCGATCGAGAGAGGTGGTTCACTGCCAATGGTTGTATACTGCAGTATTCGCTCGACTGATATCATTCAGTTTTCAAGTTGACAGAGACTCCACATCAACCAGGTTAGTAGCATATTAAGATTAAGTCCATATGCCACAGCAAGGCCAGAAATACCTGAAAAGAAGAGGATGTGAGTCCAAAATGGTAGAGATTAGTATTAAATGTCCTCGAGTAATATAGAACTGAACAGTCCTGGGAAATTACCAGGATCAATCACCCCTTTTGGCATGGAGATTAGGAAAACTAAAGAAAAGGCAAACATAAGCGACGACAGCATATCCAGACGAAAGCAAAGCCATTCCATCGTTGCAGCAGTGTGGAACTTTAGTTGAGAAAACTGATCTGATAGGTGGAAGTTAGTTTTTATAAATATTTTATTCTGATCAAAGCTTCTTATTGTTGTTGATCCAGACAATGATTCTGAGAAATGTTGTATAATTGGAGCTTTACACACACCATTCAACCTGGACAGTTCTCGAGCTGTACCTATGTAATAATTCTTCAAGAATAGGACAAATGCATGATCAGCAAGTGAACGCTAAGGGAAAGGAAATAACATCAGAGTTAATAAAGTTGCCACCATTTTGGAAAAGTAAATCAATATGATATGAACTGTTGTTAGACGAATAGAGATTGAATAAAAAACTTGTTTGAATATGAGAAACTAAATGTCAACTAGAAAATGCTAACAAGTAAATCAATTTTAATTTAGAAGTCCTGGGTACCTAACTCCCCTCGGATACAGTAGATCACAATCCTTTATTGCTCGCTTCCAGGGATAGCTTATGTCATTTTGATTTCTTTTTTAATTTCTTGCGCTTTATCTTGCACTGTGGCTTACACAAGACATCTCCCTCCTCTTCTTGGGGACCTTTGCTGGGATTATTGATACTTTTTAGCTACTATCTAGATGTTCTTACTGGGAGGCACATGTTTCATCTATTTCTCATTTCTGTTAAAGCTATCATTTGTCTGTTAGCCTAGAAGTGTCTCAGTGTATCAAAAGGAGATGAATCAAGCAATCAGCACAATAACATGCATGTCCTAGAGCACACTTTCTGACTAACAGCACTGGTTGAATATTAAGTAGTTTGCTTTTAGAGAGTAAGCAAGAGCCCAAACCTGTGCATAAAAATATGTAGCTCTCCTCCCCATGCACACCGAATGGTGATTTACATGACTCAAACCCTTAAATCCTGTTTCACCATGGACCAGCTTAATGCTAGTGTATGGTGTATAAAAAGATGTACTTGTTTAGGCATAGAATACTAAAATCTCAGATGCCTATCTTTTCCTACAAACTACTTGGGTTTTACTAATAACATACTTAGAAGTTGAGGAATGAAATTTAGGTTCAAATTCTACAACAGCAGCATAAAAAAAGGTTAGAGTTCTATTTGTTTTAATTATTGTGGGATGGCTATATAATCTTGACCATCATTGAGCTCCATACAACAATTATAATCAACAGTGCTAAATTTATAGGCAAACGTTCACTTTTGTTGTCCTATGTTAGACCAATATCGACCGTGTTGTCAAATTCCTGAAACATTTGCTTTAACTACAAAAATCAATGGCAAAGTTAAATTGAAGAAAACAACCTTGGCAGGAAAAACAAGCAAAGGTTAATACCTGATACCAAATGCAGGTTGCAAGCACAGGAATAAAGACAATGAATACTTGCCATGCAACTTGCGACATGACTACAATTATCCCAACAAGTTGAATGAAAGCAAATGCAACTGTGCCAATTTGGTAAGGAATAGTGGTGTCCACAGCATTTTGATCAGTTGATGCCTGCAAAAGTTAAAGTGCAAACATTGATGAGAGGTAACACATGCAAACAAAATTCTACTGCTAGGGATGATTTACTAAATCGCATACTCTATTAAGGATGCGGCCGCTAGGAGTGGAATCAAAGAACGACATAGAAGCACGGAAAATGCAGTTATGCAGCTTGTTAAATAAAAGTGTTGCTGTCTTGTATCCAGCTGTTACAAGCAGCATAGCTCTCACAAGTACACAAAAGGAGCTTCCAACAGCCAGTGCAACATAAACATAGATGAGCACTGATCCATTAACAGGAGGTTGCTCATCTTCTGAGACGGGAGCTGCCCATGCCATCCAATAATTGCTTCCAATTTGAAGAATTTGAAACAGAATTTGTCCCAACAAAATTAGAGGAACAAGAGCTCCTCCATAGGCCATCGTCACATACTTCCAGTAGACCCAAAATCCAACACGGCCTTTCTCCCTCTCTTCTTCTTGAACAAGTTGCCCTGTTTGGCTATACGTTTCATCTGCCTTACCATTTTTTGCATCACTGTTAGCACCTTGGCTGGGAGCTCGTGCACCAATATTTGTGTCATTGTCATCAACTAGTGCAATGTTATTGGGAGCACCAACGCCAAGCTCAATGGAGTCAAGTGCTGCCAAAGCATCCCTGTGAGCACCAACCAATTCCCTGAATTCTGTCCCTGAGTTTAGCACGTTATTATACTTGCCTGCTTGTACAATCCTTCCATCTTTCATGCACTATGAATTAGAAAGCAACATTTTGCTAAGTTCCCTAAGAAACCTATGGAGCAATCACATGATGCAAAAATCATGAAGGAAAAAGGAAAGAAAAGGGCATAAATCACCAGGACAAGATCAGCTGAAGGTAAGAACTCCACTTGGTGGGTGACATATATTACTGTTTTTGAAGCTAGATGACCAAGCAAACACTCCTGCAATTCAGGAGATAATGAGAAACAGAGGAAAGATGCCTTTAAATTGAATGTGCTAATAATCCCTATGCCAACAAAAGACTGAATTTGCTAAAAACAATACCATAAGAATACTTAGATCACCCAGAAAACAAAAAAAAAAAATAAAGAAAGAAAGAGATCAAAGCATATGCCAGCCTTTAATTTGACTACATGGCAATTGTTGCATCTTACTTAGCTCACTGTTTAATAGTTTAAACAAAGCAAAACATCATCATTGAAGTTGGAGGGAAGCAATGTACCGTAATCTGCTAATGCTAGATAAAGGTCTTTAATAAGTAAAGATAAAAACATATTAAAATTCTCAACTGCAGGCAAGCAACACCACCTACTGAACTGAGTGTGGAAACCTAAATCATAGATGCAATTAATGGCAGAGTTATTTGGGTAAAAGAAAAAAAAAATTGATATGGTTGACAATTGTATGACCATAGATACATAATGTTGAGTTTATATTTATTCTTGAACACCAATCATAAAGCATAGATAGGAACAAAGCATTCACATGTGTATTAGTTCATAACACCATACAAGATTAGGAAGAAAAAAGTGCGCACCTTAAAGAGATGGGTTCCTGTGTGAGCATCTACGGCGCTGAAAGGATCATCAAACAGGAAAATATCAGCATCGTGGTACAAAGCCCGGGCAATCTGAATCCTTTGCTTCTGTCCCCCACTCAAGTTGATGCCCCGCTCTCCTATCACTGTCTGGTCTCCAAATGCCAGAATCTCCAAGTCTTTCTTCAAACAGCAAGCTTCAAGCACCTTCTCATACTTCTCCCGATCCATCTCCTTACCAAACAAAATGTTATCTTGAATCTTACCACTCTGTATCCAGGGCGACTGGGGTACATAAGCAGTTGTGCCACAGAGCCTAACACTTCCAGAGACCTTGGGCACCTCACCTAACAAGCTCGACAACAAGCTCGATTTCCCTGAACCAACTGTGCCACAAACAGCAACCCTCATGCCTTGCAGCACTTTGAAGTTCAAATCCTTCAAGGTCGGAGCATCCGGAGAGTGATCCCACGAGAAGGTTCCATTTACCACTTCTGCTACGATCTCGGAAAAGCCACTCGGAAGCCTTTCTATGGTATCCGATTGCAGCTCTTCGAGGCATAAAAATGAAGCAATTCGATCAAGAGAAACCTTGGTCTGGATGATCATGGATACCATGTCAGGGAGATTGTAGATGGGTTCCTGCAACACTCTAAAGGTCGCCAGCGCCGAGAGGACCTTCCCTGACGATAATGGAATCCCTACTAGCATGCAGAATCCAAAAGTGACGACCGCCACAAATATGGGCGCCCCCCAGAAGACAAAGCTTGTCAAAGCCGACGTGTAGACCAACTTCCTCAACCAGCTCTCCTCGTTCTTCCTCAGCTTGATTACTTTCGCTAAGAACTTCATCTCCCAGCCTTGCAGCTTGAGAATTCTCATGTTCCTTAAAATCTCCGACGTCGCCTTCATTCTCGTATCCTTGCATTCCATCACCTTTCCCTGGTACTTCTCCTGCATCTTCCCGATAGGTACATTGGCCAGCATCACCAAGACTGTGGCCAGCAGTGCGGCGCCAGCAGCGAGGCCTAAGTTGATGTACAAGATGAGCAAGGCGAGCGCGACCTGCAAGGGAACCAACCAGACATCGTGCATGTACCAGCTGAAGAGCCCGATTCGGTCTGCGTCGACGCTCATTAGATTGATGACCTCGCCGCTGGTCTGGCTCTGCTTCGATCGGCTCGACAAGGTGAGCCCCTTTTGGTAGATGATGGCGACGAGGGCGGCGCGGATTCTGATACCGGCTTGCTGCAACTGGAAGAACCAGTGCCGCTGCGACAGGCACTCCAAGAGCTTCCCCACAACGAAGGTCAACACAAGCCAGTAGGCTGCGCCGGCAAACAGAGGTTCGCCGTTGAGGTACCGGACGAGGAAGTCGATGAGGTAGGGGCCCACGTAGGTGGCCAAGGTGTAAACGATCGCGTAAACGGCTGTGACGGCCGCTTGCTGCCACGTGGTGAGGAGCAACGCCTTCGCGAGCTGGAATGTGGTTACGGAAGAAGCGCAGCCGGTAACGGGGCAGGAATCGAGTTTGATTCTGAATACGCGAAAGATTTCGTCAATGCAATCTCGCGGCTCCAGATGCGGCACATCAGCGAAGTCGAGGGTTTCCCGGTTGCCGACGGCGAGCAGCGGACCAATCCAGTAGAAGGTGAGCGTGCTGAGGAATCCAGCATTGGCGAAAAGGGAGGTGTTTCCCGCGCAACTCTCGGCATTCGCAGAAACGCCGCTCAACAGCGGCTCCTCGGTGTCAGACACCGCTTTCTCCTCACGGCTGTTCCCAAAGAAGGCAGCAGAACTGACGATAAAAGCTGACAGAGCGGAAACGATATCGAACACCCAAGCGGGAATCGACAAAGCATCTCGTTTTCGCAGGTAGAAGAGATCAACAGCGAGGGAGGAACATGACATAAGGAATAACAATCCCCACCATATCCTAAGAAACACCGGGAAGCCATGGGAGCGGAGGCCGACAGCGAGGTAAGCGGCGGTGGCGAGCCAAGTGGCCGCGCGAAGCGCAGCATCGGAGAGGACGACAGCCTGGTCGCGCTGCCATCGCCGACCGTCCTGATAGCAGACAAAGGTGAGCACGGAAAGACAGAGATAAAACATTCCGACGACGGCGCAGGCGGAGATCAGCAATCTCTGGAACAGAGACATGCGGCGCTCTGCTCGCTGTTTGGCGCTGCCGGCGTGCTCTGAGGCCGGTCGGAGCCAGAAGAAGGCGAAGGCGAGGAGGAAGACGAAATGGAATGCGGCGGAGAAGCCATGCTGGACGACGACGGCCGCGTAGGTGGGGACGGCAACGAACGAAAGAATCGACATGGTTAGCTCTTCCGCTGCTACTTCTCCCTCTTGTCCGAGTGCGCGGTTAATCCAGAGAAGGAAAGCGGCCTCTCGAGGCGCAAGCAAGAAATGGAGGCAGTAGGATGCGAATGGTGACGTAGAGGAAAGCGACAAAGAAGGGAGGAGGTAATTGGATGCGTTCGAAGGTCTGTGGAAATAGGGAGGGATGTTGGAGAAGTTAATTAATTAGGGTAAGCATTTTTAGGGTTAGCTTTTTGACGGTTCAGTTAGGGTAATACTGGAATATTCTCAAACTTTATTATTCCGTCTTCGTTCCTAATTTGGTAAAACCAGAGTGGATTCGAGTGAGTCTTGTCGAATATTTATAGTAAATTGAAAGAAAAATCTGGTAATCCAAAAAAAATCTATTTTTAGTATTACAACTACACTATCCTTTATGTTCTAAAATTATATTGTTGAGAATTGTTTAATATAATGTTAATAATTGATTTTTTAGATAACTTAATAATTTAAAATTATATTTAATAAAATCAATTTTGTTTTCCCTTAAATAATTATTAGCATTTTACTAAACCATGTATATAGATTTGTAAAATACCCATTTCACATACATAACTTCTAAAATGATGAAATCACATATCGGATACTGATTTTACCCCTGTCCACGTCGTTGGTCGTCCACGTCGCTACCGTCCACCTCATGTGCTCGTCCGAAGCAAGAAAGGCTCTCTTGACCCACTTAATTTTGCGAACTCCCGCTTTCTACTAATACTCAATCTCAAACCTTAACTTCTCCTACCTTCCTGACATCGTCTTCTCACTTTCACTTATTTTCTTAAACACAATCTTGAATCCCTCCCGAACTTGGTCGCTTGCTCATTCCCGTCGTTCAGTGTTTCACCAACGGTGAAGTCCTAGCTTCTTCACCTCCATGGGCATTGTCATTCTTCTGTGTTCTCTGGAAGTTGGAAGTTCAAATCATATCATCATCGACTATTGTATTCCCAGAAACTTCACTACCTAGGTCAAACATTAGTTTCACCACATTTTCACCGCGTTAGGTTGTTATTATCCTGAGCTTCACCATCTTCTTCACGGCGTTATCTCCTTATTGTCCCATTGGGCCACATCAGTACATCATGAGAATGTCAAGTATATATCATCATCTCTAAAGGTAAAAAATTTGAGAGTAAACTATTTTTTTTTTATGAATTGGTCATTTATTTATGATTATAGCTTGATTTATGAAAACATATTTTTTATTTTAAGCCTCTTAATAATATCAAGATGAATTATCCAACACATACTTTATCTAAATAAGGTAATGCTATCAAGATAAATTGTTAATACTATTTAACTTTGATAAAAAGCACAGTTTGATTTAATATTTGTCATACTTCGTACCTAAAATGTATTAAGGATTTTTAAATCTAAATTGGTTATATCATCTCTAAACATAACGCCTTATAGTGTGTATAGAACTAGAGTTTTTTTTTACTTAGTTTAAGTTATCAACAAATTTAATAATTATTTATATTATATCATATTTATGTTTGTGTTCATTCTAATTTCAAAATAGTTCAGTAATTATGTTTTCATTCATTCTAATGTCATAGTGGTTATAATTTTACAAATCTTGATTGTTGTTTTCTTATATGGAATGAAAGTAAAAGAAATACATTAAGTTTAGGAAGTTCAATTCAATTATCAAGTTTGCATGACAACTTACATTGGATGAGCAAGTTGGGACATTTTATATATTTTTATTCTGAAACTTCTACAAGAGAAAAGACAAAAGGTCATTCAAGAGTAATACTCCACAAAAAACACATAAATGCTATAAGAAGTAACCCATTTTCAATATTCTTGAGTATACAAGAAATTTGACATCTTAGGAAATTATTAGTCAACATATTTGAGAGTTGGGATTGCAAAAAAGAGACATTCAAATTCACCAACGTGGTTGTGTCCTTCACAACCAATGATGTAGCATTATTGCTTAGAATCCCAAATAGAGGCAGACAAGTCGAGATAGATTCTAATGTTGCCTCTAGTACATTATTTGAAACTTTTTTTTCCAAGTAAATACATAAATCGATCTAGATTGGAAAATCTAATGAGGACTTATTGTCTCCGAGTCGATTCATATTCGGATGTGTTGTTATTTTGTATCTTTTTTCTTCTGTTTTATTTTCTTCTAGTACATATAAGATATCTTTTAGAATTGTAGATATTGTTGATGATTCGATAATCTAGGAAGTTATAATTGGGTTGAGGCTTTACATAATTATATGACTCCTCAACTCCCAATATTTGGGAATACTTTTGCATCGAAGACTCCTAGTCGTACCCTCCCACTGCCTTATATAAAGGGATTTGCTAGTTTACTTGCTGTAAGTTTTTATTGGTTAATTAATATATTTCATAAATATTTTAATAGTATCTAATTGTTAAACTATGCCACAGGCTTGGTTTCTTGAGCATGTCCCTATTCAAGTGGCAGACAACATTGTAACACCGAGGATAAGTAAGTGGAGGTCTACTTATTCTCATAGAAATAAAATAAATGCTAAGTTAGCAAAAGTCTTACCTAGCTAGGTAATCATTATGTGTATTTCAAATAATGATAAATTCATCTTTTATAGTTAATGGTTTTTTATACGGGTTATGATAAGTGGCTTCCTGGTAGTAAGGAAAAAGGAGGATAAAAAGACAGGGGGATGGAGACATAGAGATACGCTCGATAGGCGAAGCTCAGTCGAGTATAATAGGTCGCTTGAGAAAAGTCTGATCGAGCAAAAGTATCATTATGCGTTCGGCAAGCAAAGACCGGCCGAGAATGAAGAACTGGCCGAGTATGAAGAACCGACCGGGCATAAAGGAAGCAAGCCTTATGTGGCTTCAGATATACGATCGATCAAGCGAAGGATGATCGAATAAGAGTGTTCATGTATGCCTAGTAGTTTAAGATCGGACGGAAATAGACGACCGTCCGAGCATAAAGGCACTTAGTCCTATGCGAGTTGGAACATTTTATTGACCGAATAAAGGCGAATGAAGAAAGAGGATTTGTACACGCTCGGTAGGGAAATCCTGGTCGAGCGTAGAGGGTCGATCTAGCATAAGGGCATTTAATCTTATATGGTCTTTTAGCATATTATCAACCATGTAAAAGTCGTCCAAGTATAAGTATTCATAAACACTCAGCAATAAAAACCCGATCGAACATAAAGAACAGGTCGAGCATAAAGTAGATCTCTTGAATGTAGCCGGTCAAAATTAGTGTAACAGAAGGTATTCTTAATACCTATAGGACGAGTTTGAATGACTAACCTAATACATCTAATATATGAACAATATAAAAAGTAATATGTGATCATATGATAGATTAACTAATTTGGCAGGAAATAGCTATCGAAAGTTTCCGCAGGTAGGCTAAACGACAAAGAAGGTAGATCTGGGGTACGAAAAAGATTCCCTAAACTATTATTGCAGGTTGTGCTCACGTCATCTCCTAACAAACTTTAACAAACCAAGGTCCATCTCATGACTGTGGGGTTAGATGAGATGGTATAAAAAGGAGAATCCTCTCCATTGGTCAGGTACGCATAACATCACAACCCAAACCCTAGTTCCACTTCAGTTCTACTGTACTTCTTCTTCTTCTTCGAAATAGTGGAGACTGACTTGAGCGTC
This sequence comes from Zingiber zerumbet, assembly GCA_037833815.1. Lineage (NCBI taxonomy): Eukaryota > Viridiplantae > Streptophyta > Magnoliopsida > Zingiberales > Zingiberaceae > Zingiber > Zingiber zerumbet. Next base: position 16,303,187 of record JBBMJZ010413117.1, on the reverse strand, counting down.
GGAGAGCCTAGCCAGGGATTCCCACCCCGATCTTATGTCACTAACGTTTTGTTGGTTGGTCTCATAGTGCGCAGGAGGGGAGATCACTCATGAAGCCTGGATCCACGGTTTTCTGCATCAAAGGATATCTTCCCTCGGGGTTCTTCAAGATCTACTTTGGGTTTTCTCAAATCTGTAGTGGTATTCATCTTCATCGGAGTCGTCGTCCACATTCTCCAGCGCTTCATCTCGCAGCTTTCAGACAGGATCAGTTTTAAATAATTATGTATCGTTATTGATTTTGTAGATTATTATTGATATCCTCCCTAACCCCGAGGAAGTAAATTTACTTGGCACCCCTGTCCTTATTAAATTTGAGTCTACAACACAATGGAGTGAGACATCGGCTTCGCAATATCACATAGAATCTGAGGAAGAAATTGGATATGCTCATTGTATTGAAAAGGAAAAACTAATCCAAAAGCTTACCCTTGATAATGAAAGCTTAGTGAAAATTAATCAAGAATTAGTTACCATTCTCGAAAGGGAAGGTTTTTCTTATCCAACTAGTCATCCTGCCAAAGATCCTCATCCTGAACTTGTTTCAACCAATTTGAAGAGGAGAGGACGTGAAAGAAGTCACTATAACCTCAAGTCTACCCCTAAAGATACACCTAATTGGCTAGCATTGGTCCCAAGTAGGAAGAGGACAAGGAGGAAAATAAAGGAGGGTGAAGGAGGTAACTTGGAGATAAAGTCTAGGAAGGTTGATTTTGAAATAAGAAGAAGATAAAACTATTTTAGTTGTCAACGAAATTGATGATGAAGAAGAGGTTGATAAAATAAAAGGGAGAAGGAAATGAAGACTATGAGATTGACTGCAATTAAAGTAAGTTGATATTTATACAAATATATTTAAATTTATTTGAAGTAATTACATTATCTTTAATTTGTCTATTGCTTATGTTAAATACATTGAATTTGATTTATTTGCAGTATTTGAAAGGAAAATTCAAAGAAACAAAAAAAGAAAAAACGAGAAAATGATGTGACCTACCTAATAGAATTCCTTCAAATCTGAGATGACCTAAATCTGATTTCCTATGGGAGGAAGGTTACTACTCATTGACTATAAATGTCTTCTTCACATGTGTTTTAGGCAATATATTTATAGACAGGGAAGTAATTGATATATATATATATATATATATATATATATATATATATATTTCATTACTTTTCAGGTAAGCTTCCTGGTCTGAAGCTTTCTCGTCTAATAGGTTGTTTAATAAATTCATATATTACTCAACTGGATTCATGGTAAATATGTGACTTCGTATTATAATTTGTATTATGTTTTTGATATAATTAAACTAATTTATGATTTTATATTGAATCTTACAATCATCATATGAACATTTATAGGAAACAATTTTATGTTTAATTATCAAAATAAATCCGGTTGATCGAGAATTTAGGTATATTTTTATACATATAAATACTAATCATGCACATTATCATTTAATGGTCATGGACACTGAGGCAAAAACGTTCTACCATTATAATTCATTGTCCTACAATTATAAATATGATCAACATTTTGCAGAGCTGGTTAGTATTAACATATGAAATTTATATTCTAGCATTATGAAACTTGTTATATATTTTTTATGAATGTATTTTGTTTGTCCAATGCTCACAGGTATCTAGAATCAAAATGTTTTCGACTGATAAACTGAGGGAGTTGCATAATGGATTAGAAGAATATCACCGATTTAAAGAATGAGCTTCTACTAAAGTATAATGTCCTCAACAAATATTGTTGTAAGCAAATTATTACATTATTAGTAAATTTTAATGATACATAGTAATTATAATTTTGTGATACTGCTAGAATGACTATGACTTCTTCGTTATGCAATACATTAAACATCTATTGTACAATATTGACATGAAATTCACTCAAAAAGACATTCATAAATTTAGAGTGGAGGTTGCATTATCAATCATTAGGGACAAATTTTGTAAATTCAAAGTCGAATGAATTATCAACCTTGTCTTTGACGAGTTGTAGTATGTTTGTAATTGACGTGTTGTATAGTATGTTTGTAATATGTATATCAAAGTTTGAAGTATGTTTGTTTGTTGTAAATTTATACTTCATCTAATTATTTGTTATCAAATATGTTTAGTTAAGATTCTTGTTTATTCGTTGTTATTTATCTAAAATGTTGTGTTGTGTTGTTTATGTATTGGATTGTTTAAAAATGGTGGGTTGTATTGTTTTATATTGATCTTGTACTGGATTGAGTGTAAAATCCATATATATTCTTGTTTTGGATTGATTTTTTATTCTTTAAAAATGTTGTGTTGTGTATAAAAACTCAAAATTGATCTTGTTCTGGATTGTGTTTAAAAATGATGTGTAGCTCTTGTATTGGAATGATATTAAATTGTTAAAAATTTGTGTTGTGCTGTGTTGTTCTAAAATTATCTTGTATCGGATTGTGTGGAAAATTGTTGTGTTGTGTGTGTTGTTGTTGTAAATTGATTTTATATCGGAATGTGTGGAAAATTGTTATGTTGTTCTTGTAATGGACTGATATTGAATTGTGTTAAATTGTAGTGTTGTGTTGTTTTAAATGATCATGTATTGAATTGTTCGTTTACATTGAGCTTATGACATCATTTGTTATGTCCGGATCGTGTTTCAAAATTTGTAACTCTCAATACGCTGTATCGTAATGAGGTTCAAGGGCATTTTCACATTTTGGAGACCAGGCCAATCACATAGGAACTTGTCCCATGTGGATCCGATGTCGTTTGGTCCTTCAGCCGATTTTGGTCAAAACTAGTTGATGGACTTCGGCTATCCGAAAAATGAAACTTTTAACACCATCAAATAGAGGTAAGCTCAAGGATCTCAAATATGGTGTGGTTCAGTGATTATCATTTAATTTTCAATTACATTGAGCTTACGACATCATTTGTTGTGCCCGGATCGTGTTCAAAAATTTGTAACTCTCAATACGATGTATCGTAATACTATTAATGTGCATTTTCACATTAAGGAGACCAATCCGAACACATAGGAACTTGTCTCATATCGATCCGACGTCGTTTGGTCCATCAGCCAGTTTTGGTCAAAATCGGCGAATGAACTTCGGCTATCCGAAAAATGAAAATTTTAACACTATCACATAGATGAAAGCTCAAGGATCTCAAATATGGCAAGTTCAGTGATTATCATATAATTTTCATTTACATTAAGCTTACGACTTCATATGTTGTGCCTGGATCGTATTCCAAAATTCATAACTCTCAATACGTTGTATCGTAATGAGGTTCGAAGGCATTTTCACATTCTGGATACCAGCCCGAACACATAGGAACTTGTCCCATGTGGATCTGATGTTGTTTGGTCCATCAGTCGATTTTGGTCAAAACCGGCATATGGACTTCGACTATCCGAAAAATGAAACTTTTAACACCATCACATAAAGGGAAGCTCAAGGATCTTAAATATGGCATGGTTTAGTGATTATCATATAATTTTCATTTACATTGCGCTTACGACACCATTTGTTGTGGCCAAATCGTGTATAAAAATTTGTAATTCTCAATACGATGTATTGTAATGCTATTAATGTGCATTTTCACATTAAGGAGACCAGCCTGAACATGTTGGAACTTGTGCCATGTGGATTAGATGTTGTTTGATCCATCATCCGATTTTGGTCAAAACCGGCTGATGCACTTCGGCTATCAAAAAAATGAAACTTTTAACACCATCACATAAAGGGGAAGCTCAAGGATATCAAATATGGTGTGGTTGAGTGATTATCATTTAATTTTCATTTACATTGAACTTACGGCATCATTTGTTGTGCCCAGATCGTGTTCAAAAATTGGTCGACTGATACATAGTATATTTCAGCTTAGAAATAGTAGTAGTTAAATGATACTATTTATCAGTCGAATCGATTAGTTTCTATGCACCACAGAAACTATAACAATCGAATCAATCCGTGAAACTAGTCGAATCGATTCATCTATATTCAACTCATAAATTGAATCAGTCGAATGGATCACCGAAATCAGTCGAATCGAATCTCTCTGTACACCGTATAAACTCAATCAATCGAATCAATTCCTGAAATCAGTCGAATCGAATCTTCTCTGTACTGAGCATAAACTGAATCAATCGAATCGATCAGTGAAATCAGTCAAATTTAATTGTCTCTGTACAATGCATAAACTAAATTAGTCGAATCGATACCTGATATCAGTCAAATAAATTCGTCTCTATACACCGAATACACTGAATCAGTCCAATCGATCTCTAACACCAGTCGAATTGATTATTCTCTGTTAAAATAGAATCGTAAACATCAATTGACTAGATTTTATAGTCGAATCGATTCATCATGCATTTTTGAAGGTAACTTGTGTATGTAAACAGCCATTCGACTACTTGACCTAACTCCCGTTTTTTTCTCCCTCCAAACACTAAACGGTTCCGACCTTCTCCGATGACTGGTGCCTCTTCCCTCTGACGCCTAGTGCTCCGGTGACCTAAGGTAGGACTATCTAATGGTTTTTCTCCTTACCAACGGAAAACCCTAACCATATTCCTCACTGCTCTCTATATCACATTCCTTAGGGTTTCAGCATCGTCTCAGAAGCTCTCAGACAGTGCCCACTTCATCGTCTTAATCCATCAACATATATGGGCCCAAAGTAATTATCTTGGCCATCGTTAAATTATGTTACCTTATGATTCACATCATTGTGACTAATCCTATTATTATGCATACATGTAGACCCAAACATAGGCAGATTGAGGCTGGAGAAGGTCCATCTAGGACTTCTTCCAAGGGAAAGAGTTCTAGTGATCAATTGTACTCATTCAAAATCATTCCTGCCCGATATCTACATATAGAGTTCTTTCATGGCAAGTGTCCTAAAATCTTAGAAATTGTCAGTCATTATAAATTAGATAAATTTATTTTTTTTGCAACACTCCTATCCATCTAGACCTAGTGGCCAAATTCTATGATAACATGCATCATGTTAGGGATGGTCCGATGTACCACACTCACGTAGGCAAAAGCAATCTCGATTTTACACAGGACATTTGGAGGTCATTCTTAGGTTGTCATCCGGCCGAAAACAAATTTGTATTCTATCCTACCTATAGAGAGCCTCTTCCACAGTCGTTTGCCCACTTGTCCATAAATGTCATGTTTGAACACTTTTACCATCGGTCTAGACCTTCGAACAAAAGAATTTTCTCTGCTCAGGGCTTATCATCTCCCGACAATATCCTCTATAAAGTCATTATTGGATGCACATTGTTGATAGTCACTTGTCCTCTAGGCTCTGTTAGATTGAGTCATGTATTTCTGTTGTATGCATTTCGTCATAGGTTAGATGTAGATGTGGGTCTGAATATGTTTCATTGCATTGTGCATTACACAAAACCCATCTAGAAAAAGATCCAGATGCCTTTCCCACATCTCATTACTGCATGGCTTGCATCCATAGGCATTGATGTTACCAGGGATAAGAACAACATCAAACCTTCGACTGAGTACGATGGGATTAGCCTACGCAACTTTGCCTTGGTTGGTATGAAGGAGGGCCATGACGAGACGATGGTATGGGAATCTGACCATGACTATCACGTTGATCAGCTTGGTGGTGTGGTAGAGGAGCAAGAACGTGATATGACTACGGTGCATATGGAGCTTGGAGATATTAGATGCAGACAAATTGATATGCAGAAGAGCATAGATTCATTACACAACCTAGTGCACTTATGGATCACGGGTCACCTCCTCCATCACTTCCTCCTAGCGGCGATGCAACCCATGCTTCCGAGCAACCACCTATGGACTTAGAATAGGTGCTTCATGATATGATTGATGTATTGATATGGGTTCTCCTAGTACTTTGTTTGTTTTAAAATGTTATTATTCTGCCTTGCGAGGCACGTTTTGTACAACTATTAAACTTGATGTTGATATTTTGCAAGTGTTTAAAAATGAGGGTTTTTTTGACCCAATATAAATTAAATAAAGTTGGCAAACACTGAAACACACCATATTTGAGATACTTCATCTATTCTCTTGCTTAATATTTTAATATTTTAATTTTTATGATCTGTAAAGTCCATCAGCTGATTTTGACCAAAACTGGCTGATGAACTAAACGACATCGAATCAACATGGGACAAGTCCCTACGTGTTCAAGTTGGTCTCCTGAACGTGAAAATGGACATTAATAGCATTATGATACACCGTATAGAGTGCAGTAATTTTTTAAACATAATTCGAGCAAAAAAGGAGATTTTTGACCCAATATAAATTATATGAAGTTGATAATCACTTAAACACACCATATTTAAGATACTTCATCCATCCTCTTGCTTAATATTTCAAAATTTTATTTTTTAGGGTATGTAAAGTCCATCAGCTGGTTTTGACGAAAATCGATTGATGGATCAAACGACATCGAATCAATATGGGACAAGTTCCTATGTATTCAGGCTAGTCTCCTGAACGTGAAAATGGACATTAATAGCATTACGATACATCATATACAGTACAACAATTTTTTAAACATGATTCGGACACAAAAAGGGAGATTTTTTTACCCAATATGAATTATATGAAGTTGATAATCATTGAAACATACCATATTTGAGATGCTTCATCCATTCTCTTACTTAATATTTCAATATTTTAATTTTTAAGGTCTGTAAAGTCCATCAGCTGATTTTGACCAAAATTGGTTGATGAACTAAACGACATCAGATCAACATGGGACAAGTTCCTACGTGTTCGGGTTGGTCTCCTGAATGCAAAAATAGACATTAATAGCATTATGATACATCGTATAGAGTGCAGCGATTTTTTAAACATGATTCGGGCAAAAAAAGGAGATTTTTGACCAAATATAAATTACATGAAGTTGATAATTACTGAAACACGCCATATTTGAGATGCTTCATCCATTCTCTTGCTTAATATTTCAAAATTTTATTTTTTAGGGTATGTAAAGTCCATCAGCTGGTTTTGACCAAAACTGACTGATGGATTAAACGACATCGGATCATATGAGACAAGTTCCTACGTATTCAGGCTGGTCTCCTAAATGTGAAAATGGACATTAATAGCATTACGATACATCGTATAGAGTATATCAATTTTTTAAACACGATTCAGGCACAAAAAAAAAAAGATTTTTTGACCCAATATAAATTATATGAACCGATAATCACTGAAACACACCATATTTCAGATGCTTCATCCATTCTCTTGCTTAATATTTCAAAATTTTAATTGTTAGGGTTTGTAAAGTCCATCAACCGGTTTTGACCAAAACTAGTTGATGGACCAAACCACATCGAATCAACATGGGACAAGTTCCTGCGTGTTCAGGCTGGTCTCCTGAATGTGACAATGGACATTAATAGCATTATGATACATCATATAGAGTGCAACGATTTTTTAAATATGATTCGGGCACAAAAAAAGGGGATTTTTTGACCCAATATAAATTATATGAAGTTGATAATATTGAAACACACCATATTTGAGATGCTTCATACATTCTCTTGCTTAATATTTTAAAATTTTATTTTTTAGGGTCTGTAAAGTCCATCAGCCGGTTTTGATCAAAACCTGTTGATTGACCAAACCACATCGGATCAACATGGGACAAGTTTCAACGTGTTCGGGCTAGTCTCCTAAACATAAAAATGGGCATTAATGGCATTACGATACATTGTATAGAGTGCAGCAATTTTTTAAACACGATTTGGGCACAAAAAAGGAGATTTTTTGATCCAATATAAATTATATGAAGTTGATAATCACTTAAACACACCATATTTGATATGCTTCATCCATTCTCTTGCTTAATATTTCAAAATTTTAATTTTTAGGGTCTGTACATCAATTGGTTTTGACCAAAACTGACTGATGGATCAAACCACATCGGATCAACATGGGACAAGTTCCTATATATTCGGGCTGGTCTCTTGAATGTGAAAATGGACATTATTAACACTATGATACAATGTATTAAGAGTTGCAAATTTTTGAACATGATCCGAGCACAACCAATTCGACTGATATCAGATATCAATTCGACTGATTCAGTTTATGTGGTGTACAGAGACGAAAAAGATTCGACTGATATCGGATATCGATTCGATTGATTCAGTTTATGCTGTGTTCATAGAAGATTCGATTCGACTGACTTAAGGGATTGATTCGACTAATTCAATTTATGAGTTGAATAGAGACGAATCAATTTGACTAGTTTGACGACTTGATTCGACTATTTCAGTTTCTGTGGTGCACAGAAACTAATCGATTCGATTGATAAATAGTATCAGTCGACTGATTAATTTTTTGACAGATTTTAGCCACAACATATGATGTTGTAAGCTCAATGTAAATGAAAATTATATTATAATCACTGAACCAAAATCGGATATTGACCGGATCATATTTGAGATCCTTGAGCTTCCCTCTATTTGATGGTGTTAAAAGTTTCATTTTTCGGATAGTCGAAATCCATCAGCCAGTTTTGACCAAAATCAACTGATGGATCAAACGACATCGGATCCACATGGGACAAGTTCCTATGTGTTCAGGCTGGTCTCCAGAATGTGAAAATACCCTCGAACCTCATTACGATACAACATATTGAGAGTTGCGAATTTTTGAACACGATCCGGGCACAACAAATGATGTCGTAAGCTCAATGTAAATGGAAATTATATGATAATCACTGAACCACACCATATTTAAAATCCTTGAGCTTCCCTCTATGTGTTGGTGTTAAAAGTTTCATTTTTCAGATAACCGAAGTCCATCATCCATTTTTGGTCAAAATCGACTGATGGATCAAACAACATCGGATCCACATAACACAAGTTCCTCTCTATTCAAGCTGGTCTGCTAAATGTGAAAATGCACATTAATATTATTACGATATATCATATAGAGAGCAGTGAATTTTTAAACACAATATGGTCACGAAAAATTAGTTTTTTTAATTCAATATAAATGAAATGCAGATGATAATCACTGAAACATACAATATTTGAGATGCTTCATCTGTTCTCTTTTTTAACAACTTTCTGCCATAATAAATGACACAATAACACAACAATTTACAACACAACTTTTTTACACAATACTTTACACAATCCAATAGAAAAAATATTTAGAACACAACACAACAATTTATATCTCTACATAACCAAACATATGAATATAGAAACATAACATAGACACCATTACATTAAGATATTTAAATGTATTTAGCAAAACACACATTTGAATATATTTAGCAAAATACACTTATATGTTCATTCATCACAATGATAGACTTGTGTGCCAAATACATACAAAAGTTGAGCACTATCACAAAAGAACACCAATACAAGAACACCATTACATGTATAAACTTGTTGGAGGTATTCTACAGGATCTTTTATTGTGACCCAATTGTTTGCACCTACTGTACTTGTTTTTAGTCTTTTTCGCGTGCTTGGATGGGATCCTCGCCTTCTTCCTTTTTCCAGGTTGCACAAGGCTATTAGGTGGTAAAACAATACATTCTTGTCCACCTATTGGCCAATATTGTTTACTTCTACAAGGATAAATATGATCCATGTAAGTACTTTTCCAAGTATCAAATAAGAAATAATGCTCACAATACTTATACGGGTCCATGTTCATGTATAAACACACTGCCATAGCGTGTGGGTAAGGAAGTCCTGAAATCTGAAACTCGCCGCAATCACATTTACAACACTCTATGTCAACTATATAAGATGATGATGATGTTTGTACCTTCATTTTTGTTCTGGTATGTGGATGAACAGTATAGTACCCAATTTTTTATCTCCTAGTGTTAATCTCCTTCATAGCAAATGGTGTCAATACTCCTGTGGAATTAGCCACTTGCTCCCTACGGTTATAAAACCATTGAGCAACCTTCCTGCTTGTGTTGTTTATTAGTACTGTAATTGGGAGTTCTCGAGTCTTCTTGAACAATGCATTCATGCTTTCAGAGCAATTCATTATCAACATTGAGTACCTTCTACCAAGGAAATATGCATTTGCCTATTTTGTAGGTTCTACATTTTGAAGCAATTTATAAGGATATACATGTGTCTCTGACATAGTCTGCATGATTCGATCAAATTGTGGAATTGTATGTGCTCTAGATGCAGTCCAAAACAATCCTAATGCAGCTCTATCATGAGTATCAATAACCATATTACATGACAAGTGATGACAACATAATTCATGGTAAACAACAGGGTAAACTTTACTAATTGCGGATAATATTCCACAATATCTATTAAATATAATTATCATATTTAATGGATCAATTGCAAGACATATCTTTAAATGATTTAAAAACCACTCACATGCAGAGCCACACTCAACCTCAGCAATTGCAAAACCAACTGGAAGAAGATTTTCATTACCATCTACCGTTGTGGTCATCAATAATACACTAGGGTACTTGCCCCTCAAGTGTGTTGCATCAATTTCAATTAATTTTCCACAATATGTTCGAAAAACTCTTCCACATGCACCAAAAGCCCAAAAACAATGATTAAATTGATCACCATTTCTTTTCAATGCAACATATGTATCTGGGCCTCTATATTTTAGCTCACAAAATAGTCTAGGGACATCACCATAATTCATATCAAAATCACCTACCACCTTATTTATAGCTTTCATACGTGCATAGTATTCCTTTTAATATGATATATTCACTCCAAATCGTGATTTCATCTCATTTTGAATGTTTATGGGTCTATAATCTTCTGATGTCATAAAATGACTTTCAACCTGAGAAGCTATAAATGAAGATGTGCATGCAGGATGATCAGCTATTGCCATACAAAGACCACACTGCTGACACTCTAAATATTTTGTAACCTTAAAATCAATATCTCCCCTTGCAATTATTGTCCATGTGCAATTTTCTTCATCACAAATTGCTTTGACTCTATTCTTCCTTGTGTCCTTTATTTTGTATGTGAAACGTTTGCTCATAGTGCATTTAGCAAGTGCATCTTTAAAATGTTTTTGCATTGCATATACCTACCATATTAATTTATATATGTTTATGTAAGTACTATTGAAATTTAGTTGAGTTAACATAATAAAAGTTAAAAAAAAATACACAATTACCTAACCAATAAAAAATTCCTCAACTGAGTCATCTACTTGTTCGATTAGCAATGGAAAAAGTCTTGTGTTCATTTCATATGCATCTGCAGCTAATAGAAACTGCTCTTCAAGGTCACTATATTTGATGTGCGTTGTAATGATCGGACCCAGGAGATATGTGGTATTAATATGGCGATCAAAGGCAGAGCTCAGTCCGAGTAGAATACGGGCTATTTAGGAGAGACTCAACCGACCTTAGGGTTATTCGGACGTAAGAGGTCTAATACTTTACTCTAGAGAGGAAGTTAACCAATTGGGATAAATAAACTATTGGCCGAAAGTAAGGCATTTAGCCTTTGGAGTATACCTATATACACCCGTTTGGGATAATGCCCGGCCGGGATCAAAGGTATTTAACTTCATATTTTTTTCATAAGAATGTCTGAGTGAATAAAGGTTGTCTGGGCTCGAAGGCATTTAGCCTTTGGAGTATGCCCATATACGCTCGCTCAAGATAAAGCTCGACCGGGATCCAAGGTATTTAATCTCATATTCTTTCATAAGAATTTCTAAGTGAATAAAGGTCATTCGGGCTTGAAGGCATTTAGCCTTTGGAGTATGCCCATATATGCCCGTTTGGGATAATGACAGGCTGAGATCAAAGACACTTAAGCTTTTGAGTATTTCTATATACGCCCGTTCAAGATAAAGCCCAACTAAGATCAAAGACACTTAGCCTTCTGAGTAGCTCTATATACGTTCGACCAAGATAGAGTCCGGCCAGGCTCAAAGGTGCTTAGTCTCGTAATCTTTCCTAGCACTTGTCCAGCTGAATTAGAGTTGACTAGATTTAGGAATGCTTGATTTTATATTACTAATACTTTATTGTTATTATATCTAATATATAAAACCAAGTCTTTGAGTATGTTTATAGCAACTAATACATGACAGAACAAAAATGACACAAAAGGAAGCATGAATGCGGCTAGTCTTAACATCCGACCTAGATATACTCAGCAGATAACATTCAACAACTTTCTAACAACTTATCATAGATTATCAGAGAATTTCCTTTTGGAACCTTCTTCGAATGTTACTGTGTGGCTCACAAGTGGGATAATGATGGTGTCATATTCTGGTAATGGTAGGAGTTAGAAACGATAAAAGAGGTACATCTATGGGTAAGTAAAAGATCCCTCGAACAATTGTTGCAGAGGTCTAGGTTATACTTCTTTCCATTGCTTAATAAACTCTAGACCTTGGGAACCATCTCACGATGGTGGAGGTTAGGTAGGTGGTATAAAAGGGGGATCCTCTCCGCTGGCAAGGTACACAAATATTTGCATTTGAACCCTAATCTGTTCACTAGCACTTTCGCTACTGTTCTTGTTCTTCTTCTTCTTCATCCACATCATCGGAGAGGCATTAACTTGAGTGTCAGAGGGTCTTGCTAGGGATCCTACCCCAGGCCTTGGTCGCTAATGCTTTGTCTGATCGTCTTGGTGTGCACAAGATCTCGAAGGAGTTCTTTCTACTTACTGGAGGGTCTTCTAGTAGTTAAGGAGCTATCCACTAGAACCAGTGCACCATCTCCCAAGCTTTCAAGCAGATTAAAATTTGGCATCGTCTATGAAAACTTTCGCCTGAATCAAAAACTTCGGGATGGAAGAGGCTGGAAAACTCACTACTATTACTTTGACATAAGAGGATCTAGATCTATTCATCAACGCTTGAGTCTAAAGGGCGCTTCAACAATAACAAGCAAATACTAGTGGTACTCTACCACCACTGCAACTTGCAGCATCAACAATGACGCGTCATAGAGAGAAGTGAGCTCAAGAGGGAGATCTGGCTCGGATGCTTCCTATGCCTCTCTCCCCTATTCGTCGTCCGCGAGCACTCTTTCGTACGTCGCTGGAGCAATTGGGACCAAAAGAATTGCCTCAGAAATCTTTTGGAGAAGCGTCTATCTGCAACATGCATAAAGGAAAAGCCCCGGTGAGTGATAGCTCTCCGGAGAGAACTGTCACTCCATTTTTTCAGTAGATACTGGAAGATCCACTGCCAAAACATAATCATAACCTAAACATTGGGGAATATTCGGGGGCAACCGACCCGGAGGATCATCTTCTCAAATTTAAAAATACTGCCTGCTGCAACAATTAATGGATGGAATCAAATGTCGTATATTCCTCACCACGTTTGGAGGTGCGACACAACACTAGTTTAAGCAGTTACTCGACAATTCCATTCGGCATGTCAAGCACTTTCGTAAGGTTTCCCTTCATCACTTCTCTAGCAACCGACATTATCACAAGATGCCCTGGAACGTCTTTTCACTTAAACAAAGGCCTAAGGAGATACTTAGAGCCTATATCAAAAGGTTTAATCAGGTGTCTATGAATGTTCCCACAGCCACCACGGATATTCTGGTAAATGCTTTTTCTCAAGGGCTCACTAACAACGATTTCTTCCATGACTTGGCTAGAAAGCCCCCAAAGAACTTTGATCTATTACTTGATCGGGCGAGTGAGTTCATTAACGTTGAAGAAGCACAAGCCACTCGATGGAAGGAAGTTGTGGCACCCACTCCCTCTTCAGCTATTGATCGCTCTAGACAGCCGGCTCATCCACCAAGAGGACCCGGAGCGAGCCCTCAAATTCATCATCTGGAGTCTCAGCCTTAGGCCGTACAGAACATGGAAGTCTCTCAAGGGGTTCCATGAAGGTTGTGTATATATCATCAGACGCCCACACATAATACTGAGAACTATTACACCCTAAATAATCAACGAAACAATAGCCCCAGATATCGTCGGCATTCACCAACTCCTAATCACCGACCGTATCAATGTCGACCATATCAACGCCAACCATATCAGTGACAAAATAGCTCACTTAGGATTGAATATCAAACAACTGGACAACAACAAGGAGTACCTCAACAACAACTCGAGCAAACTCATACACCCGCTCGGGCTCAACAAGAGCAACCACTGATGCGGTAGGAGGAAAATCATAGTAATGCTCCTAGAGGTAGCATTGGTATGATTGCAGGAGGTCCTATTGATGGGGACTCCAACCGAGCGAGGAAGTCCCACGTTCAACACCTGGAGATTAATGTAGTTGAGTGCAGTGCAGAACATGTAGCTGGACTCGAAATTAGCTTCGGGTCTCAAGTTTTGGAAGGGGTGGAAATACCCCATAATGATGCCTTAATAATAAAAGCTGTTATAGTTAATTACACAATTTCTCGTACTTTCATTGACATAGGTCGCTTAGTTAATATCATCTTCAAGAAAGCAAATGAGCAATTACAAATAAATCCAAGCCAGCTTCAACCCATGACCACTCCTCTGTACGGGTTCACGAGTAATGACGTTCAACCACTCGGCCAAATAAAACTAGCCATATCTTTTGGGGAGGAGGCCCTAATGAGGGCACATAGATCAGTCTTCATAGTGGTGGATGCGCCCTTAGCTTATAACGTCATTTTGGGTCGGTCGACCCTTAATTAGTTCCGAGCAGTGGTCTCAACTTTCTACCAGAAGATAAAATTCTCCATAGATGATCAAGTGGGGGAGGTCAAAGGAGATCAGTTAGTGGCACCCAAATGTTATATGAAAATAATCAAGAAAAATGCCATTACCACTCAGAAAATCTAGAGGATGGATGTTACTACTATTCCGGAGAGACCACCCACCCTGGTCCATGAAGAAAAGGAAGAGGTATAGATTTAGGCCGGTCGCCCAGAAGAGACTACTCATATAGTGACCGACCTGATCCCTGAACTCAAAGTTGAGCTGATTCAATGTTTGACGTGCAACAATGGCGTCTTCACCTAGACACCTAAGGAAGTGACGAGCATATCACCCAAGGTTGTGGAGGATGTGCTCCATGATTATCCTGATGCCTGTTCAGTTAACCAGAGGAAGCAGGATTTTGAGACTGATCAAAATAAAATCATCAAGGAAGAAGTTAATAAATTTTGGAGGCAGGATACATTAGAGAGGTTCAGTTCTCAAGCTGGCTAACTAATGTGGTCCTGGTATCTAAATCGGGAAACAAGTGGTGAGTCTACATTGATTTCAGGGATCTTAATAAAGTTTATCCAAAAGATTATTATCTTTACCTCACATTGATCAGGTAGTCGACTCCACTTCTGGTTGTGAATTCATCTGCATGCTGGATGCTTATCAGGGGTATCACTGTTAGAGTGTATACTAAAAGCCTAGCTTTTATATATACATTTATTTAGAAATTAAGAATCACATTGGTCAAATAACTACACTTATATGTTAAGTGTAGATGTTCATTTAATTTATATTGTAGATAACATAGTGTGTGGTGTCACACACAGAAGATAATGTTATCAGTACCTTATAAA
>JBBMJZ010413117.1:16252871-16287505 GCA_037833815.1 Zingiber zerumbet | reverse complement strand
GAGAGGGTGGTGTGGCTATGTACACCGGGTGGAGTAGGGCTGGGGAGGGGGATAGGGGTTAGGATGGTGAATAGATCCACCATAATGATCTATCTAGTCCGTAGCAAATGGCTCGCGGTAAAGACACACCAAATCCGTTGATAGCTGACCACTTGCTAAAAGTGGGGCGACGATCGATTGCGGGATGATAGCCTAAGTGTGAGGGACTTGGGGCCTCACATGGGCCCCTATCCTCTCCGCACTAGGGCTGGACCGCGCACTGCAGACATTGCTATGGACAGGACGTCACATGCGACACAAGATGAGGATGAGATATAGACCAGACATGCGACATTCAGGATGAAGACACTAAGGCTGGTACTGTGGCCAGGCAGGTTGTAGATACCACCGAGATACATGACAAGCAGGTTGCAGATAGCACGGAGACGCATGTTGCATAGAGTTGGTGCTGATCTGACCCGAGCACTTGAGACAGAGGTTTTGGTTAGGCGCGGATGGTACACTCGAGACGGTGCATGAGACTGATATGTTGGAGGCTGGTGCAGTGAGGATGGACATGGATATGGGATTTTACAGTTCACATCTATGTGAGGACAGATGCATTTTGAGTGGCTGGTACAGTGAGAGTACATGACATGTATACCTCTGATTGCCAGCAAGATCTGACACTTCGTCAGAACTGTCTGGATATCCTAGGACATGTAGATTGTACGTCTTTTCTTGATGATATATAATTTACCTTTCATCAAAAAAAAAGAAGTAAGTAACATTTACATCTATAAATAATTGTGAAGTGGATTGAATCTCTGAATCAACTGAATGTATCTCCACTTCCTCATTCTGAAATACATCATGGCTTTGGGTTGTGATGGAGTCCGACATTTCTATATTCGAGCGAGGCTTGATTCGACAAACTGATAACCATTCACTAGATCTCCTTCTCTTCGTCGGATATTTAAGATAGAAAACTTGGTCAGCTTGCACCACGAAAATGAAAGGTTCAAATTTATTGAATCTTTTGTTTGCATTCACCTCAACTAAATTGTAATTTACATGTATTCTAGTACCAGTTCTTGGAGTTGGATCATACCATTAACATTTAAATAACACACTTTTTTATGGATAAAGAAGGATATTCAGCCTCAATGATTTCTTCAAGTATGCCATAGTAATCAAATTCAGTACCAGTGTTGGTGGATGATCCTTTAACACAAACACCTGAATTAGAGGTCATTGTATGTGAATCACGTTGTGCCACGTGAAATTTAAAGCCATTCACATAGTACCCAGAAAAGACTCTTATATTATGAAGAGGTCCTGATACAATATTCTTTATCCTTTCATCTTGCACATTTGAAATTCTACGATCCTTTACCTAAAAAAATAGTTATGATATAAATTGATTATAACATACATACTATGAAAAAAATTATTCTTTAACTTACATAGATTTCAAACCAAAGTGCAAATTCCGTCTCTATCTTCTTCTCTACCTCACTTGCACTTATTGATGAATTTTCTAGTTGCAGTTGTTGTTCGTACAATCTATTAAAGAATGTAATTATAAATTGCATATGGTATAACAAATATTACATAGAAGGATAAATGCATCTAAATTAAAAGTTAACTCACTTTAAGTAGGGTTTAACCTCGTCACAGTTCAGAAGTATGTATGTTCTTGCTACATGATACTCATTTGGATTTAACCATCTACTACCAGATGCACCCATTGTCCTACCATGAAATTTGAAAATAGATAGCATCTCTGGATCTATTGGTTGAGAATCATAAGAATTTCGAGGACACTTGCGATGTCTAGTTTTTACAGTATCAGGAAAATAATATGAGCAGAAAGAAGATGCTTCTTCAACCAGATAAGCATTACATATTGACCCGTCAACTCTTTCTTTGTTACGAACATTATTCTTTAATTTCCTAAAAAATTATTCGAATTGATACATTCATCTGTACTGCACAAGACTTGCTATTTGTGCCTTGTATGGTAAATGTACTGGTAAATGTTCAATCAAAGAAACTTGATGGAAATATGTGGTCCAACTTATATAATATGAGAGAAATGTTTGTTTCTAGCCGAAGCATATCATCCATCATAATACATCTAGCTGTCAAATCTCTAAAAAATAGACTCAATTTTGTAAGTGCTTGCCAAACATTTTGAGGAAGTAAGTCATGGAAAACTACTGGAATAAATCTTTGCGCGAATACATGATAGTCATGACTTTTCATTCGAAACATCTTTAACCTGTTTATATCTACGCATCGAGTCATATTTGAGGCATACCTATTTGGAAATTTGATTTTTTTTAACCAATTATATAAAGTTTACTATCTTTGTCCAATGTATAATAAGTCTTTGAAAATCTGTTGGTTGTTTCATTCTAATACAATTCTGGTCTGACTAGTTCTTTTAATTCCTCATATGATTTTACAGTGTCTTTAATTCTTGCAGGCACGTTTATCACAGTGTTGAAGATATTATCAAAGAAATTTTTCTTAATATGCATGATATCTAAATTATGTCAAATAAGTAATGCAACAGTTCCAAAAAATACTTCTTTTCTTTCAACCACACTTGCACATCCTAACAATATATTTATTTATCTCATTGGAACTAGATTGAAATATTGGTAGAAATCTATAACTGTTTACTTGCTCAATGATTTGTTCACTTGTGGCAAAAAGGCGAATACGCTCGCGCTAGCGTGTCCGCCTGCTTGCCCCAGGACCAACACGGAGGAGGTAAATCACAATGATTGAGAAGACAAATGGCAGGTGGGGTGAGTTTACATGGGTTGCAGGGATTTATGCCTCGCCAGCCCTCCATCCATAATTCATTCAATTCGATAATCAGAAGTTGCAAGAAAACATTTATCTTCTATTTGAGATTGGTTGGACCAGGAATAAAGACAGTAAGGAACATAAATTCTTTTTTCATGCACATCCATGATGTAAATTGTACGATGTTAATATAACGGGTCAAGATGAATATTGTTGCCCCAACTTACTGAAATCCATATGCGGAAAGTCTCAATCTAATATTACGTGGTTCCATTACAATAAAGGGAAATGCAACATCAAGATGTTTTCATGTAGAGGAATCATAAGGATGACACATTATACCTCCTTCATGCTCATGCTCATGATGTCACATCATGTGGTAAGCTGTAGCAGCAGATGCATACAAACATTGAAGTATAGCAGTTAACGGAAAATAAACATCACTTTCTAAGTAATTTTTTTCTTCTTCTTCCCTGGTATGTGAGTACCATGCTTATAACGAGGGCGTGTACAAATTTTGCATTCCAGATCGCTCAGATCACTATCTTCGTTCCAAAATATCATGCAATTGTTTATACAACAATCAATCTTATGCAAACATAAACTTTTAACCAATTTCTTTGTACTGTAAAAACTACAAGTTATTATGTTATCAGTAGGAAGCAACTCTGACATCAATTGATATATGTCATCATATAACATCTTTCTGAAAAATAATGTTTTACTTTTATATTCAATAACCTTACAGTAGCTGATAGTTGACAATGACCAGAGGGAATGCCTTCCCACATTTCTCTTTCACTAGCCTTTAACATTTCATATAGTTGTTGATATTTAGGTGTTGGTATTTCATCTATTCTAGAATAATCAACTGCAACATTCATTTCATCGTGAACCATTGATTGCATTGCAATATCATTAGTTGATGATTCAGGCGCAATAAAAGTTGTTAGACAATGAACCACTAGAAGACCCAATTGGTTCATACAAATAAGGTTCTCCGTGACAGTACCAATTGTAGTAATTTGACATAAAACCACCATTTTTACATATATATGTACTTTCAAAGTATCTTCATTACGGAAAACTCTATTTCTACATTTTGGATGATTACACGGACACCTAACACGACGCTATTCATACATTCTGGATGACTCTTAGCAAAGTTCATAAACTCTTCAACTTTAGCAATAAAATCATCTCTAATAAATTCATTTTCTAATCGATTGTATATTCAAACTTTGTTCATATACATTGTTATCTAATGAGAATACAATTTGAAACACTATTAAATTTGTAAAATTTTATTTAAGCTTAAATAAAACAATCAAACATAAAATAGGAATTAAGGAAACTTTAGTTCTTTCAATTGATACTAAATATTCTTGTCCATTTAAAATTTCAATAGAACACTTGTCCTAGGGTGCTCGCACTTAGTTACATTTCTTACACAAGCATGTGCATCACCAAATTGGTTAATATGTCGAGAACTATGTAACTCAATCTCTTAAGATGTCTAATACTTGTATTATTAAAATCAAGATGTCAACTATCTAAAGCATAAATTTACACAAGCATAACAATCACCATAAAGCATAATAATTACTATAAAACATATATGTACTATTAACCTACAAATCACCATCAAGATGTCAACTATTTAATATAGCATATATGTACTGTTTAAGAAATTATACAAGAAGAGAGTAGTCTAATCAAAAAAGAGTAGCAGATGCAGTATATTATAAAATAAAACAAAAATGAGCTAAAATTAAATAGAAACAATCACAACAAAAATTAACTAAAATTAGTTAAAACTTTAGCAAAAGCTTCAGGTTCGTACAAGCTCCCGGCCACGAGCTAGTGGTCGAGCACGTGGCCAGCCGCTAGCCGCCAGCCACAGCCAACAGGTGGTGGTCGGCCGGCAGCCACGCTGCTAACAAGTGGCGGCCAACGGCTAGCAACTTGCACAGCTGCTAGCCGTATGCTAGCAGCCGGCACAGGCGGCGGGCTAGCGGCCGCTGCGTGTTAGCGGCCGACACGTGTTGGCGGTCGACACAGTTGTCAGCTCGCTGCCCACCGTTTGCTAGCGGCCGGAAAAAGGGAAGAGGGAGAGGGAGGCCTGCGGCTGGAAAAAGGGAAGAGGGTGAGGGAGCGAAAGTACTAGGGAGGAGGAGAAAATCAAAGGAGAGTGCGTAAGAAAAAGAATCGACGTGCCCTAATTTTTGGTGATTTTACCGATGAAAATCCATTTCTGTTAGGAATCACTGATGAAAATTTATTTCCGTCGGGAATCCATTTCCGATTTTACTGACGGAAATAAAGTTCCGTCGGGAGGTTCGAAAACTACCTATAGGAAAAATGGTCTAAATTTTTTTGACGGGTGGAAATAATTATTTTCGTCGATAAACTTCACATTTACCGACAGGATAAATTCTATCAGTAAATTCCGTCGGAAAAGCTGTTTATTTTTGTAGTGTAACTTTGCTGATTTTTGGAAATTGCTTAACACAAACTTTGTTTGTCATACTATTATTTGTCTCCTTTGACCATCTTTGGAATAACAGTATGCTAGTTACTGGGTTTAGCTTTTTTAAACCCAATCTCTTATTTTCTTAAAAGGATCAGTTTTGCTTTTTTATAGTTTTAGAGTAACTTTATAATATAGTCTCTCGATAACTACTATGGTGGACTTAAGTGAAGAAAGAATATCTAGTAATTTGCATGATGAAAAATATATATGATAACAAAGTTATTATTGTGAGAGCCACTTACAATATGGCAGATTATTACAAAGTAACATCTATGTCTCTATATAGATATATAGGTAAAATTGACCACTATCTTTAGCAATTTGACACCTAACCATGGTAGATAATTAATAGTAAGATTCAGGATGAGTTTGGGCAATTAGGCAGCAACAAATGGGAGAGTTGCACGTATCTTGTTGCCAGACTTGTTAATAGTCTAAGCGATTGGGTTTTGAGCATGAGTTATATTCCCTGTTTAGGATGGGAACTAAACACCTCCGAATATGTTCATTATACAGATTCGAAGTTTTGATCTTTGGCCAGAAACCCTCCAAATTTGGTTCACTTACCACTATTCTAAGCAACTGTTGATTGTTAATAGTTTAAGTTTGAGGAATGGATAGACTTGATCCACCTGGAGGTTTTGGTCGGTTCCTTTAAGAAACTGGAACTGTATCTTCGAGTTAAGTATATACAAAACTAGATGTAGTTTAAGGAATAAGAAAAGAGTTTATCAAAAAGTCTAGAGGGATGAATATGAAATCATTATGAGGAAAAGTTTTAAATATTTTGGATCCATTATTCAACAAGAAAATATAGCCAGAAATATCATTTATAGGATAAAAAGTGAATTGAAAGAGGAGATTCTTGAGTCTTATGCGATTGTTGTGTAAGATTTGATACATCTTTGATACTTTATGGATCTGGTACCATCTTGATCCATTAAGATTTGATAGCATCTTTCTTTCATTTGCAATGTTTCATCATCCCTTTTTTCCTGTTTAAAATGATGTAGCAGTCGTAATGTTTGGAGTTTACATGGCAGGGCTGAAGGTGGAGGTTTTTAGTGCAAGATTCTGGAGCATAAATTGGTATGAGACAATGACATATTCACACGATGTAAATACCTCATTCCTATTCATACCAAAAAAATAAAACTGGAGAGAAGATATAACCTGTGGATGGCCACACAAAAGGCAATCGATCCAATGCACATATGGCTAATTGAAAAATTATGGAGTGTATTTGATCCAATGCACATATGGTTATATTTGTTATAGATGCTCCAGTATCGTTTGAGGTTGAAAAAGGAAGAGTGTATTTATAACCAATTGAAATCTGTATCTTTAACCATGACATTACAGCCAATTGTAGAATAAACCTACTTGATTGTTGATCTTGCAACTTGTGTTTAGTAATAAATCTTGCTACAATAATAATACAACCTGATTAGAGTTTCCGACGCTGGTTCTAGAGCCACATTTGATGACGTGGACTTTGTAGATCAATTTATGACATTTTGTCGATTTATATGTATAATTTATATGGATTCTCCCTTTACTCTCAAGCCATCAATTCACTGTAATTCACAGTTTTCTCTCCGTCTCCCCTGTTTTGTATCATCCACTAGGCTCTATCAACTCCCACTCTATAAACCCATAATGGACTTGCTCGTCCAAGGACTCGCTATAGATCCATAGGATTTCGTTAACGCGCCTCAATCCCCTTATTGATTTTTTCCTCCTCTAAGAATGCTTTGCTATACCACTCAACAGGTAAGTAGAGACCTGATCCTGGGTCAGTCATGTCCTGCTCGAGCCCGTAACTGGGTCAATGGGTCGGTTACTCATTGACCCGGGTCCCAAAATCGACGGACCACTAGTTTGATTTGCCCTTTTTTTTTTTCTTTTTGTAGACCGTTGGATCGGTGATTCCTAGCCATTAGAACTGACCGTTCATAATTGCCGGTTAACTGACAGTTTATAGCTATTGAGGGGCTGTGGGGGTGTTTTTTGGGTATTATTTTAATGGTTAAGATTATTTGATCATTTTTTTATCAATGACTATGATTTATTGTCTGTTACTATCCAAACTCAATAAATAGAGAGTTCATTTCATCATTTTTCACACACATTTTCTCTGCTTTCATTTTTAATTTCGCATTCTCTACGCGTTTTCGACTCCAAGTCTCCATTTTTACCTACTTTTGTTTCTAATTTTCAACTACATTGGAAGGAGGACATGGAGGTTCATCGTCTCGATCTCGGAGGGGAAAGGAAATAGTGAATCTGTATGAGGACTCCAACATTCAATCTACCAATGATGAGACCGAATACTTTCCGATTATGACACTCGAAACACAAGAAAGTACTGATTCAATTTCTTCTAAAGTTCAGGAAATTCCTCCTCTAAAATCTTATATATTCACTAAACATTTTGAGAACGTCACTTTCCCGTTGGGAGAATTGCGTGCAAAATGTAAGTACTGTAATGCTTCCTGCAAATTCCAAATCGGCGGCAGCTATGGGTTGTTGAAATGACATGTAGAAACGAAGCACCAATGGAATATGGACTCGACTATTTTCAAACACAATTATTTAGATTTTTTAACTAGCGGTAGTATTGACTCCGGTTTATTTTTATATTCTAATAATAAATTAAGAGAAACATTAGCTAAATTTATTTCCGTAGAACATCTTTATTTTATTTTTAATCTAAATGCACATTTAAAATTTTTTGTAAATAATCTCTTAGATCTAAATGTGTTCATAAGACTAAAATTACTCGTACAATTAAAAAATTAATAAAACAAGGAAAAAAGAATTTAATGGATGAATTTAGTAAATTAAATAATAAAGTTTCTTTATGTTATGATATTTAGAGTGATCATTGACAAACACATTCATATATGGGCATGACTTGCCATTGAATCGATAACTCTTGGAATCTCAAAAAAAAAATATTACCGTATAGAGTTTTTAATAAATTACATACTGCTCATAACATCGCGCAATTATTATGTTTAATTTTAGAAAAATATGAATTAACTCACAAATTTTTTTAATATCATTGGATAATGTTAGTTCAAATACCACTTATATAGAAGAACTAAAATTTATTTATAAAATGTGGAACCGCCACATCAGCGCCCCTAGAGCCGGTCCCACGGATATGGAGGGAGATAAATGCAGGTACACAGGTGGAAGGTGCATGGAGAACTAAAATTTATTTATCAACCTATTATTAGTGGTTTATTTTTTCATATTCATTGTGTATGTCATGTTTTAAATGTATGTATTTAAGATGGATTAAAAATTTTAAAAAATCATATTAAACCAATTAAAACTATAATTTTTTATTTATAGTTGCATCCATCTATAATGAAATAATGGGATAAGTTTTGTAAAACTAATAGAATGAGACCTAAAATATTTCGACGTGATGTACTTGTTGGATCGTGGAAGTCGCTAGAGGGGGGTGAATAGCAATCGAAAATTCGTAGCGGAATAAAGTTGAGTATGCAGTGGAAAAATGAAAAGAAAACACAACGCTAATACAAACCAGTTTTACTTGGTTCGGAGCCTTTGTCGACTTCTACTCCAAGGCACGCACTCGTCGAGTGCTTTTCGTTGGGCAATTCACTAGCAGTTCGAAAAGTGATTACAAAATTAAGTACAAGTATAATTAAAAATACTGACAACTGAAAAACTAAACCCGAGTTGTAGGTTGTCAGAGAAGGCTCGCAGCGTCGCAAGAGCAGTGCGTAATGGAGCAATCATAGGAAGAAGTTATTGTCCATTACTATGGAAGAACCCTCCTTATATAGGAGTGCTCCGGGCGCCCGGGTTGTGACGTAGACCAGGCCAACCAGCACGCTCCACATTGCGACGAGATAATGTTTTACATTCTAGGTGCCCGGACCAACTCCGAGCGTCCGGATCCCTTCTGAGCGCCCGGACCTCCATTTTCCAGCAGTTCAACTTCATGCAAGAAAAAGTTAGTCCGAGGTAAATGTAAATTATACTACCCTGCAAAATAAAGTGTTAGCACAGTTAAAATAAAAGAGTAGTAATTAGATTTCGTCCCACCAAGACTAGAATTTAGTCACGATCTTAACTTAGATTCCCGAAATGGTTCTAAGTTGGATCAACGCCTAAGTTCCCTAACCGAGAACGCGTCCTCACCAAGTCACTCCCCTCCAGTGACTTATCTTAACTTACTTATCAGACATTCGGTCAGCCCATCGACCCGTCTGGACTTCGTGCCAGCTACCCGGTTAGCCCGTCGAACTAGCTGGACTTCTCTATAATACTGAGCTAGCACAATAGATAAAACAGTACAGTAAACCTAGGGTTACCTCCCTAGGGTTTCCTAGTTTTACTCACTAGGACTTCTATTGTCTGGCTTCACTCACCTAGACTTTCTCCACCTATCTTCATTCACTAAGGCTCGACTTCACTCACCAAAACTTCCACCACCTAGCTTCACACACTAGGCTTAACTCACCTGGATTTCCACCATACTTCCACCACCTAGCTTCACTCACTAGGGTCTGACTTCACTCACCAGGACTTCCACTACCTAGCTTCACTCACTAGGGTCTAGTTTCACTCACCAAGACTTTCACTTTGCCTAACCTTTGGTTAGGACTTTACCTTTGCTAGTCATCTAGTTCTGACTAGACTTCTCTCTCCCAAACATCAAGTCCTATTTGGGTCAACCCTTGGTCATATTGTCAAATATCGAAACCCTAGAGATCAATTGCACCAACAATACCTACCGACGGCAATAGGGAGGTAAAGAAAGAAGAAAGCTGGACAAAGAAGGAACAAGTCGAGTTTATGGCCAACGGGAAAGCAGAATTTCATCTGCTAAGTATGTTGTCACCACAAGAGGTAGATAGAATCAGAGTCTACAAATCTGCAAAAGACCTTTGGGAAAAATTCCTGTAGCTTCATAAAGGATCCTCTGAAGCCAAGCTTGCAAGAAGAGATCTTCTTCGAAATCAACTGATGAATCTACGACTAAAGGAAGGTGAAATAGTTCCTCATCTACACGCCAAGCTAAAGGAGTTAGTTACTGAACTCACGAATCTCGAAGAAAAGGTAACCAACCAAGATTCGCTAAGGTATATGCTTAACGCTTTTCCTAAACACCTAAATGGTCAACTCTAGTAGATACATACTACATCTCTAGAGACTTAAAGGTAAATAATTTAGAAGTGATATTTTCTACATTTAAAATTCATGAGTCTAAATGTGCGTATCTAAAGAATGAGCTGAAACAAAATATTACATTAAAGGTAAAAATGGAAGAACCATATTCCGAAACATCTCTCGACGATGACGAAACAATATTCATGGTAAGAAAATTTAAAAGATTTTTTAAAGATAATATGTTCAATCAAGTGTAAGCCAAAATAAGAAAAAAGAAAGTGAAGTGCTATCATTGCAATGAAGAAGAGCATGGCAAAGACAACTATCCAAAACTGAAGAACAAGGACAAGGATAAAAGACCAGCCCAGAAAAAACAAAAGAACCTAAAAGCAACATGGGACAAAACATCATCAGAATCGGAGATTGAAGCCTATGCCGAACTTGCGCTAATGGCAAGTCATAAAGAAAATGATGAAGCAAGCACATCCGAGATGAGCATCGAGAGCATCGATGAAAAGGGAGTAACGTCAAAACGAAGTTGTACTACAGAAGGAACCTCAGATAATGAGATCGACAAGGTAAGTCAGGTACGATCTCTACCTCTTGACCAATTATTTAAATTTATTTAAATATTATCAAAAAATTCCAGTCAATTAGAGAATGATATTAAAAAATTATTAATAGAAAATAAAGAGCTAAAAGGAACTTTAGCAAAATCTTATCGACTAGAAGATTTTGATAAATTAAAATTTAAAAATTAAAAAATTAAAAATTAAAAAATAAAAAATAAAATAAAATTTAAAAAATTCTACATATTCAAATTTTATTACTTTGAATTTTAAAAATTATTAAAAACTTAATTGGCATTTTAGATATCATATGGGCCAAATAAAAAAATTATCACCAAAATATATTCAAAAAAAATTTTAATTAATCTAGTAGGTAGGAACATAGTTCCAAACTAATTCTTAGATTAAATTTTATACATGTCTTACTTTTAAATTAATTTAATATTTTTTCTTAAAATTGTCTAAATAAATTGTTTCATATAATTTCTATTTAAAACTAATTTGATCTTAATTTTTCCAAGAAAAGGGAGTTCATTATTTATCAATAGAAAAAACTGTTGAATTATTTTTTATACATTTTTTAACAAAATTTATATTTTTTTGATTTAAAAATATTTCACAAAGTTATTTTTACCAACTTTATTTTTTTGTAAAAATTTATCATATTCTCTATTCAAGAAAATATTTTTAATTTTTTTTTACCATTATTAAATTTTCTATAAATTTATTATAAAAGGACTCATTTTTAATATTCAAAATTCTCAAATGTTAAATTTTTAAAAATTTATTTTTTTCGTAAAAATACTTACTCTATTCCATTCTCATAAATTTTTTCAAAAATTTTATGAGCTTAGAAACTATTTTTAAGCATTTTATTAAGGAACTACATCTTGTTATCAAAAATAATTTATTATTGTTTAAATTATTTTTAATTTTTTGTAAAAATTTTATCTCTGCTCTGGATATATCTACTTAATCAATATAAAAATTTTATACAATTAAAAATAATTTAAAAATTATTTCTCAAAAATTGTTTTATAAATCACCAAAATTCAGATTTTCGGAATTTACACTTCATAATTTTTCTAAATGTTAATCAAATTTTTTTCCCCTTAGAGATTAATTCAGCTTATTTTCAAGTTATTTTCTAATATTTTCATTATTTTTAATGTGATAAAAGGGGAAGAATTAGATATTATATCTAGGGAAAGGTATATTTTCTCTACGTTAAATATTATTAATTGTAAATTATGTACTTGCAATTTTACTATTACTTGTTTTTTATTTACCCTAACTTAACTTAGCTTGCTCACATCAAAAATGAAGAGATTGTAAGTACCCCGTGGTAGTTTTAATGTGATCAACGAAGTCAAGTTAGATCCTGTTATAGTTTGATCCTTGTGTCTAAGTATAGAGAAACTTAGGAGCACAAGAAGTCGAGCGAAAGACGTAGCTAGCGAGAAGAATAGCACGGAAAGGAGTCGACGGGCTTAGTGTGTCTAAGGGATAAGGTGCTGCAAAAAGTACACTGACGGACGAAAAGAAAGCGCACGACGTTTCCGATGGACGAGAAGTCAGAGCGAAAGATTGCTCGAGAAGGCCGGAAAATGAGTTCGGGTGAGCCCTATTTTGAATGACCAAGATCATCTAAGTGAAGCCGGAGTAGAATTCTCGAACAAAAAATCAACTCCGAGTTGACTGGTGTTCGGGCGCCCGAACCATTTTTGCCTAGCAAGGCGCCTCGTAGCTTCGACACTGTGGATTAGTGTCTGCAACGGTCTGAGCACCTGGAGCAAGTCCGAGTGCCCGGAGAGGGTTCGGGTGCCCGGAGCAGAATAAAATTTTATCTTTTTGTCATTACGTAGCTGTTTATGAGAAGATAAAATTTGACACACTGGGGTGTCGGACCATGCCAAGTCAGCAAAGGGTCAGTTTCCACCAATAGGTTACAAATAGAGCTCTGGTCTTCTCTTTTTTCAAATAACACACTTTGTACTTCGAACTTCTTTCTACTTTTCATTTACGAGCTTCTTTTTCGTGTCCGAGGCTTCTCCGCCACAACATTTTTTTTTCAGAAAAGAGATCTTAATAATGAGCTTATCTTCCTTGAAATAGCAATCCTCTAATTGTCAACCAAATAAAAATATATTTGTCTCGTACTTATTTTAATTATATTATTCTTTTTTAATTATGTGTATAATTATATTAGGCCCAATTGTTTGATAAAAATATTCATTACTTTTATTATACAGAGTAATTCACCCCTTTTTACCGACCAGAGACCTACACAAATAATAATTTTAGACATTATAATGGACAATATTTTCATTGTGACAAATGAATGCACATAAGCTTAATGAAATTAGTGTTATAGCAAATAGTAAAAAAAACTCTAAAAGTTTTATGTTGGTATATATGTCCCGTTTGGTTAAGATTTTTTTATTATTTTTAAACCAAAAATAATAGAACTCAATTTTATATAATTGAATTTATTAAAAGATGAATGTTGTGATTATAGATCAATGTAATAAATATTTGTTATTTTTAAAATTTAAAATAAAACAAATTACAAACTAAACTTAAATTTTCACTAACAAAAAACGAATCTCTTAATCTCATAATATTAAAAAGTTTTTTTAAAAAAAAATCCTTACAAAATTATGAAGGCATAACAGAGATGTTTCACATGATTCTACAGGATACTGGCTCTTATATATTTTTATTGGGTAAAAAGATCACCAAGAGAAGGGACTGGCTCCAAATAAAAATATTACATTTTCTAAGTCTCTTACCCATTGACAGACTCTGTTGCACGCTTTGATTGCCTGAACCTGCAAATTATAGTAATCCAGGTGAGTTTTAATCAAATATATTATGGTTATAGGTTAGAGTCCTACCAAATAGGGCCAGGCAAGCAACCTTAAGAGCTTATATTTTTACAATCCTAAATGTATCGTGACTCCCCCTTTTTAGTGGACCCCTTCAATCGCTAATCAAAGATAACCTTGACATTTTCTTAAGTAAAAAAGGAAAGTTAAAATTAAAAGCGACATGCTATAACTTACAACCAAACCTCAACATACTTATTTCAACAGCCATTAAAGATTGAAATCTATTAATGTACAGCTCAGTGCGGTACTGATCTAGAGCTCTTCCATTTTGCCACATGCCACATGGCGCATACTGCTGCCCTGTATGAGTAGTCTAAAGTCTCAACCAACACAGGGTGAGATCGACAAGGTGAAGGCACAAAGGCGAAAGGAGGATTAATTTGTACCTCAATGCCTCTAATCCCTGAGCTGATCTACAATTGCTTGAGATCAACTGAGGATTCAATATATTCCATCTCCCACTAAAATTACACAATTATTGCAAGATATTGTGCCTCATTCTAACCTTGATCTTGATCGTGAATAGTGGCTGTCAGGACTGTCTCAATTGCTCTAAATATCCATAGTGATAGAATGGAAGGATAAACTCTATGTAGCTGACCGCACAAAAGAGAGACATACACGACTTAACCATGGTAATGATCATCTAATAGTTTAAACTTATAGCATACATGGTAAAGGGCAGCCCAGTGTATGAAGCTCCCACTAATGTGAGATTTTACAAAAGGATATATTGTACGTAGTCTTACTCTGCTTTTGCAAGAGGTTTCTTAAACTCAAATCTGTGACCTCTAGGTCACACGACAACTACTTTAAGATGTATGCTAAACTTTTAACATGCATGGTCGCTAAACAAATATTAATGCCCTGTTATAGTATATCCAACTATCTCCCAAATATTCATGATGTGAATGTTTAATCATCCCTCCTGAACTTACATGTGAAAGCTTGAGAACCTTGATTTTCACTCTTTAGCAATTTAGCCCATAAATAAAAACTCAGTCAAGCTTGATAAAAGGGAACATGTTTAAATAATAAATCTGCAATTAGGTATATCTAATAACTTAAGCTGTAAAATTCACAATTGAATCAAATTATAGTATTAGAGCAACATCAGGTTTGATTTTGCTCACCGCACTTGTTTAATAGTGCACTTTGTCAACTTATCATCTAAGCGTTCGGGATAAATAATTGCTCAATACCTTTCACATTTACCATGCAATAGAATTGGAGAAAACCATTCACAAAAAAGGGAGATATGAACAAACCTTCTCCGCAAGAGGATCAAATGCTGCATAAAGTTCGAAATCCTGAGTAATCCAGCAAAGGATAACTGCAACAATTACAGTTTTGGATTTAGCATGATGGTCAACTTTCCAGTGTTCAATCGAAAATAAAACAAAAGGAACTATAAAAACACTCAGATAAGGAGAGAAACAGAAGAATATGTACTGCTTGCTAAGAAAATACCAAAAAGGAGCATGCATCAATAGCATTTCAAGGTGGTGTCATGCTCTAAGACTTGAAAACATACCAAAATCTCCATCCCGTCTGAACTGTGTTTTATGTGGACCGGTTCCTTCATCGTGCATTGATGCATACAAATTCTGGTAAGCTCTGAACAGTCTGCAGTCATTGGCTTTGTTATTGTATAAAAGACATACCATTATATCTAATAAGGAACAAACAGCTGCAAATGTTGATATTTCAGCATGTACATGCACCTTTTCTGTTGACTAGAACTGCTTATGGGTGATGAGAACTCCGATGATACATATTGATCAAGGTTAATACTCCTATAAATGAAATGCCAAAGTCCAGAGGGGCCTCCAATGACAGTGTTGGAAGATGACAATTCAGATGATGCTTTTTCAGCAGATAAATGGGGTTGCAGAGACCCAGACCGAAGAGAGGAATCAACTGGTACATCCTCAACACGTAGTCCGCCATCTAGCACAGATCTTTGAACTTCTGACAAGACATTTGATTTAACAAGCACAGACTCAATGCGAATCCTAGGGACCACCAGTGAAACTGAAGTTATTTGGTGATAAGGGAAAACTTATTCCTTCTGAGGTACCAAAAGAACTAGAAGCTGTTGTCAGTTCTCACCTGCAATCTTTTAGATGATAAAAGGAATCTGGACCAGTAGTGAGTAGTATCAAATAGGTGTCCACCTATAAAAAAATTATAAATTGGGGAAGGTAGAAGATGGGCCAGAAAGACAATAATAATAAAATAGAATATCACCATATGGAAGCTATGAACCTTGAATGAAATTATTATTCATATTCCTTATAATATCAAAGGATTAGTAAATGAAAGCCATTTAGGGATATCCATCAAACTCACATCGAGAAAATCGACGTAAGCATAAAGGAACACCATTGGATTGTATCTGGGTAGGCAAATTGGTGAGAAAGACTCAGAAGTCCTGCATAATAAGTAAATCAGTATAATATAAATTAAACCAAAGAAGTTCACATAACGAATAGTATGATTGTATCATTGCAAAAAGACACCAAATTTACCACTATTCTAGAATTCAATATGCTAGTGAAAACCCTGAGACCTATGTTGTAAAAGACAACAAGAATTCATATGAATGAGATAATCATGTCTTGAAGTGCTTGCAAAAAAACTGGTGAAAGTTAGGTTTTAAATACACAAACTCTTATAAGCTAATATTGAGAAAAACATGTATGCAATAAATAGTTCAAGAACGTGCAGACAGACACCAACTTCCAGAAAAACTGTTTTGATCAATTGATTTCTCAGTATGATAGAGCTTAAAAAATTGTGAATCCAAAGGTCAAAATTACTAATCTAGAATTACTTATTTTAAGAAATTGCATAATTACATGCAGCATGCACTAGCACCAGTTTGCTGAAACTGTAAACAAATTGTCTTGTAAAATTTTAAAGATATGTTTATAAAAGAGTGAGTTGCCACCACATTAGAAAAAATTAGCAATCTTTACCCAAAAGTTCTATTATATTGGTGAATTAATCAATACAAGATTCTAGGCTCGTATTGTTCATATCAAACAAATTTTACAACAATAAACCTACAGATGAGGTATAATCCAACTACAACAGATGGTACGGATTGGATTAAACACAAACAAGGTACATGAAAATGTCAGTGAAGATAATTATGAGAGCTGAGAAACATTAGACAAAACAGAGAAAAGTTAAGAGCCTGCATCCAGTAAATTGTTATGCATATGTATAATTGCTTCCAGTGAAACACAGTACTCCAACCAACTACAATTGCTTGCATAGGTAATCATGCTTGTACAAGGATGGTTTATCCCCTCATTATATAGTTGCCAAATGACACAGTTAACAGTGTGATATAGAGCTTATACGGGGCTGGTCACATCTAACATGTTTTTCTGTTGGGATAGCCATCTAGCACCAAGGAGTACCTGAATGATTCAGAAGCCATTATAAAGTTGGAGAGTAAAAGCATGTCATCAGGATGCAGGGATGCCTTTTGAGCTCCAACAAGACTGATAACCTAGAAAGAAGCACATTGTGCAATCAGCAAGTAACATAAAATCGAAAAAAGAGAAAAATTAACAAACATAAAATATAATGCATAAAATAGTCAAAGATCATCAACACTTAATAGGCATCCTGATGAAATAATTGTGGAGTGTTTAAACAGGTAAAGCCAGTAAGAAGCATCAACTTTCATATTTGCATGCTGCAGGCATCTATTTGGGAAGAAACTTGTTTGAACAAGACATAAAAGTGCATATGATATTTCTTTCCACAAAAGCAAAATTTATTCAAACTAGACTGTAAAGATGTTCCCTGTTCAATATATATCAACAATCTAAGACGCAAGGATGTTTTTCTACTGATCTCTAGATCTAAGAATCTAAAACCTCCACTTTTAATCCATTATAAAAATTTATTGTCAACTTCCACAATTAAGCACCAAGCAGTATTTGCCACAATTGACAATCAACTCGTTGATGAAACCGCAATTTGCAATCAGATGAGACAAATAGGAGAGATATACATTGCAAAGTGACACTGTTCTACACATAAACTCAAGGTATCTTTTACTTTAGATAAAGAAAAACCTTTATTTGGGTAAGAATGAAATTAAGTCAAACAATACTATGGTACACGACATCATATAATTTGCTGAAGCATGAAACGTGTATAGTTATTAATATTGATGGATAAAGATCACTAGTTTTGGAAAAATATTATTTACCATTTTGTAATATTCTTGTTTCTAAATGCTTAGTCAAAAAATTGAAGAAATAAAAGTTATAAATGTGTTTAAAGAATTCCAACCAGCACATCTTGAAGCAAGCCTTAGCTAAATAGGAAGGATCTCACGAGCCAAAAGAAAGGAAAAAAAAAAAAAGGATGGTTGCAGCATCTACTGTCCACTCTCCAAGAAGATAAGCTTAACAGCACTATACAGATTGAAAGTAAAATAGGATTAAAATTTTAGTAGTACACAATAGAGTTCCTATTCCAAGAATATTGTTCACAAACTTCACATAAACCTTAAAATACAAAAGGACTCAGGAACATTGAGTTGATACATTATTTAGTGGGAGCTGTGCTAAGTCCTAACCACCAATACTTAATAAATCTAAGTGCGAGCAGGAAAAAATGTGATTTTCCGAGTTGTCTGGTAAGGCGAACAAATGAAGGGGCATACAGCTAGTGAGCACATGCACAGAGAAAATATGCTGGAAATTTAGATAGTTGACCAGATCTGACTCAGATATCTAAGCATGATGCACCACCATGCACCCAAATGGTAATAGGATCAAATAGACTACCAAAATTGTTAGGATTAGCCAATCTTAAAATTCCTATATACAGAACTGGAAACAATTTTTATTTTTTTCCTACTCGGAGGTATCAGCTCCACAATAAGGACAATGGATTAACACAATTGGTTAGATTCAAGTCCAATAGCACAACCCACCACTATTTCAAGTGTTCTATTACAGCTCAAACAGGGATGTACTTAAATATTCAGAACTTCTGATAAAGAAAGAGTACAATAGCAGGAAGCGATCAATATAAATTACAATACTATGTTAACAATGCAAGAGCTAGGTTATGAGAACATGTAAATTGTAGAGAACTGTTGCTTAATCTCTGGGATGTCGGGTGACTAAAAGCAACTCCAAAATTACACTTTTGGACAAACCTTGTGCTTACACATTAATAATGCAAACAGAACCCCTGAATCAGCAACATCTTGTAAAATAGCACCAGCGGCTTGTCTTGTTGCAAAGCTAAGAGGAAGGCATGTATATGCATGGAGAAATGTAGCAGGGTTCCTGAAAAAAAAAAAATTACACGTCAATGCATGGTCGTTCTTAGTATATGATCACCATACCTAAATTGACATACATAATTATTGTTAAGAAATCTTTTATCCTGGTACAGTCTTATCATCTTTGCACAATCAGTGATGTATAAGAAACCTATTAAAGAAATTAGGATTCCTCTTTTAGGTTTTTTTCCTTTCCAATCTATGCAATCTGTAAACTTCATGCAAGCAGTTATTGGTCATCTAAATCTTGTTTTTAAAAGCCTTTTGCAACTTAATTTCTCCTTTATGATTAGGTTTAACCACAACTTTTAATGGGTTTAAATTTGACATTCATAATTGATGATTTGCATTGACTGTGCAGATTTATCATAACATTATAGAAATTGAGGTCAACTTTTGAAGATGGACTTCATGGATTAAATGCAAAGCTATGAGGACCTTCATGGATGGTTATCAAACTTGAAGATGAACCAAAAGACCTATGTAATATGTTGTTAGAATCTTGCATTTGGTACATTAATTGTTCAATGTTTTAATAACCTAGATAGAGATCAAGTACTAAGAGCTTATTTTATTTCAAATCCTTATGACTTAGGGATGCTTTAAATCATTCTTTTATCGATGGCTCAGGATAGCTTATAGGGCTTGTAAGCTGACCGAAAGGTGCTACCCAGACTAGACTTGAGTGCCTAATGCAATTCAAAATTTAGGATCAATTTTGTTCTAAAAAAAAAAGAATTTAAAATTTCCATTTTTTATTCCTAAGAGTTATTAAAAGTTTACTATAATTTTTAGAGATAATTTAGACTTTTAAAAGTTGGTTGTATTTTAAGAGAAAAGATAGGGTTTTTGAGACTATTTGATTTTATTTCGAGACAATAAAAGGGATTAGGATCTCATGAATTAGATCATCTTTAATTTAGTAATATTCTTCCTCTCCTTCAGTGAGTTGAGTTATTCGATTATGTGTGGTGTGATTTTTCATATTGCATCAGTGTAAATTGACTAGAGCAATCATTCCAATCAGACAATCAGCTGAAGTTGTTGTTCCTTAAATAGCCAACAAGTGGTCAACATTGTTCTAGTCAACTGAGAGGCTAATTTTAGGGGATAGTATGTTTTTATTTGCGCTACAACTGATTAGAAGACTTAAGCAATTAACTAAAGATAACCAATCAATTGGTAACCCTTTTTAGTCAATTGAAATGTCATAGTTGGATTTAACATTAAAATTTTAAACATTTTCAAGTTGTGTAAGTGAAAGCTAAACCATACTTTATAAGGTTTCTTAGAGATGTTTTGGGCATTCATCCATATTGTTTTAGAACTACATTGACTGTGCTTCATTGCTATCTAAGTGCCCAAATCATATCCAAGAACTTATGTTGATATTAAGGCTTTGATTTTCTTCTTCAAGCTCTGTAATAATCTCGCTCCCTTGTATTTTCATTACATCTATTTAAGAGAGATTGTTTTTCTTTCAATTCTTATTAAGAGAATTTGTTTTTAGGGTTCTAGGAACTAATTCATTGTTACTATGCATTGTAAAGACCTCTCTAACTCAGGTCTTCGCCTTGTGAGCTTTGATCCTCAAGTGGAAATCAGTTTAAATTAAGCTCACTAGCTTGTCAGGTCTCATCATTGATTTACAGAGGCTTACCCTATTCTTTTGTTAAATGGGCAATTTAGTGGATATTTAGAGGTGGCACACAGGACATGTTATAGGCAATGGAGTACGACCAATGTCTACTAATCATATTATATCATTGTGTTATCATTACCTTAATTTTAGTTTCACATTTGTATGTGTTTCTTCCTCGCTTTGTTTATCGCAATTGATATATTGTCATGTACCTGCACATCAAACTACCTATTTCATTTAAATGCTAAATTAGCAAGAAAATTTTTATTGATGTATATTCAACCCCTAGTGAAGCCATTAGATCCTACAATGTGATGTTTTTAAAATTCTTATTTTTGAAAATATAATATATATGTTAAGGAGAAGGAGAGCCTCAAGCAATGATAAAGTTGTTACCATGTGACCTAAAAGTCACGTGTTCGAGTATCGAAAACAGCCTCTTGCCAAGCAAGATAAAACTATGTATAATAGACTCTTCCCCAGGACCCCACATTGGAGGGAAGTTCCTACACCAAGTTGCCCTTTAATCTATATGTCAAAGGCTAAATCAATATTTTTTACACATTAATGGAATAATATAATTATTATCTCTATGGGTTAATTTAGAAATCCATTTTTTTAATCAATATATGATTTTCAATTTAGATTAACGAAAAATATGCTTATTAACTATAGTCATTTAATTATTGTTAACATGGTTTGACAAGTATCGAAGTATCAATTTATGACCGGAACGATACGGTTTTGATACCGTATCGTATTATGTTGATATGTTTTCAGTATTTTTTAAATATAACATATATTAATTAAAAATAAAAAAAATAATCTAAATATTAAAAATAATAAAATATTTTTTTATAAAAAAAAAGAAAAATTATGGGATTGTAGCGCATCCAGATGGTAAATAAATAAATAATTTATTATATATTTTGGAAATTAAAATAAATTAAATCAATGAGATAGTTTTATTAGGGTTTGATTAAGTATGCTTACATTATCTATTTATAGCTAGGAGTTCATTGCAATTATAAACCTAACTTTAACCTAAGTTTTTTGCATCGCACTTGTGCGCTCGCGGGCATCCTGCTCGACCCATGCGCTTACGGGTGTCCCGATCGCGACTCGTGGAGGTCGCAGTGGCCTCTGCGACTCGTGCGCCCGCAACCCGCGGAGGTCACGATGGCCTCTATGACCCTACAAAGGTCATTGCTGTATTGCGGATCTTCCGCAACCCCGAGGCGACCGCATTGTTTGTGACGATGCTAGACTGCAAGTGGAACGACAAATTTCGCCTATTTTACCAAGCACGGAACACAATTTTAAACCATGATTGTTATACGTAAATATTGTATTCATACAAATTACTAAATTAGCTATTATATAAATTTAGAAAAATCATATATATAAGTATTATGTTATATTAATATTTTAAATTAATGATTTAAGTAATCATGTTATTCTTTATGGCATATAAATTTAAGTTATTAGCGATTGTTAAAGTGGAACAAAACATTATTATAATATGTTTTAGTTAAGATAACTACTACATGATGTATATAATAAGATAACACAAGCTTGACCTCAAAATAATGCATGTGGAACGAAGCCTAACAACATAAATATTTACTCTTAATAACCCTTTCGTTGTTCCTCAAGTTGGATCATATGGTAGCAAAAGGTGGAATCCACCACATAACGGCCCCACACGGTCGGCTCCACGGCCATCTACGAGAAGGTAAATCGGGAAGCTATAGTTGGCCAATGTGGGAGAGGGTTTTTTTCTTCGGCTTTGCCGAGATTCGAACCCTTGCCCTATGGTAACTCCCGCACTAGCCAACTCAACCCTGCCCCGAGGGCTCCTCAAGTTGGATCATAAATACTACTTATTTAGCTCATGAATTAAAATATAAAATTATGTTGACTGTTAAAGTGGAACGAAACATTATTATAATATGTTTTCGTAAGTTAACTACTACATGGTGTATATAATAAAATAACACATAAGCCTGACATCAAAATAATGCATGTGGAACGAAGCCTAACAACATAAATATTTACTCTTAGTAGCCCTTTTGTTGTTCCTCAAGTTGGATCATAGATACTACTTATGTTTAGCTCATGAATTAAAATATAAAATTATATTGATTGAGATTTATCTTTCAACTTTTATATTAAGACTCACAATGACTCCTTGGTCTGGTTCCTCAGTATAATTCTTCCTCACGATCCTTGGCACAATTTTCTGTGTGATCTTTCCTCTATTCAATACTCGTGATTCGCATTACCTAAAAGTCTAAAACCCTACTTTTGACATGTGAGAGAGGCGACAAGAGATGTCGAGGCTTCATCTTACATTGCTACAGCCTCCTCTAAGTAACCCCTTGTCCTCTCCTTTAGTGCAATTGACACAATATTCAAGCTCATGCAAAATGGCATGCAACTCTTGTTCTGACCAAGGAATAAAGCACTGACTCAGAACAAGATTTTAACCCTTACTCAGCTTGTTATATAAATTATAAAAAAAAATCGACTAAAATATAACCAAGAAAATATGTAAACATAATTAAGCAAGTAGGCATGAATTCCTTCAAACACGCATCAAGGTGTTTACTATGAAAAGGTGAGGTGAGACACCAAGGAAAAGACTATCGAGTGGGCTTCTCCTTGCAGTAGGCAACAACATCAACAGTCGCAATGGACTAATGGAAGGGGAAAAGGAAAGTAGTCAATGAGGATCCTACATTAGGCTGAGAGGATAGGGAAAGATCATCTATAAGCTCCTCAAGTGAGTTTCTCTTTACGGTCACATTGACAACATGCAATGAACTATAAAAGGAGAGAAGGAAAACACTTGGGATATTGCGCTCAACTCAGATAATATCTCATAGGGCATGACAAGAATAAGGAGAAGGCTGAAGCCTGAAAGAACTAAGAACAAAATAATTTCCTTGAGAAGGATGATGCTCCGAAACGAAGCAGTGCGTAGGAGGAAGATTATGACTACTGGAAGGCAAACCAGTAGAAGAAATCAATGCAGCAGTGGCAAAAGTAGCAAGAATGACACATAGAATGGCAGCTGGAATAGAGACAATCCTTCTACTGTTGGCATAGTTCATTCAATACATAGTAGGGACACTGACAAATGATTGTTTTCAATGTCCAATGAGAATTCAAACAACAATCTGAGTATTCAAGTAGGAATAGCTCCTGGTTCCTAAATTCATAAACTAATGAGCAAATTGGCTACGTCACTGGAGAAGAGAAGTTGTGCATTGTCCAGTGGTTGTGTTGTTTACAGAGTAAAAGGCTGAATAAACTGTCATTCTAATGAGAGAAGTTGTCCCATCCAGACATAATGTCATCTTTAGATGTTGACAACATGAGAAAGAACATCACGAGAGTGCAGGATATTTGCAACATCATCAGACATGAGCCCAACTAGAAGAGAGTTCATGAAAAGATGGGAACTCACTGAAGTTTATGCAGCAGAGAGAGCTCGTCTGAGGAGGAAATGAGCAGAAGCACAAGACATGCTAGGTGGGGAACAAATATGAATTATATGGGTACGGAGAAGATCGATGCTAGAATAGCAAAAGGCAACAGAGTTGGGTAGACCAGGTTTAGTCTGGATACAGTTTGTAGCAAGGGAAGTTGTATTGCATTTGATGAGTTCCAAAGCTGGTGACACACCCTAGCATGGATGAACTGAACAAGAACAAAGATGTATTGTTGAAGAGGGCAAGAACGAGATTCATCCAGTGTGCAAACAGATTTTTAGCAGCTAGTGTCCCAGTGCAATCCTTGCTCCAGAACAGGAACCTTTCAAGTCAAATCCATGGCAAGGATGAGAGGGAAGGAAGGAGGGGCAGGCAATGAGTTGAAGAGAATATGGGGAAGGGGAGATGATCACCAAAATAACCAACCTCTGCCTAAGAGGATTTTTTCTCTTTCTGAAATCCTAGCTTTAGGAGAGAGGTTACAATACCATATTACAATAGGAGGAGATAAGATTCTATTGATCTCTTTGAATAGAACATTAGAACTAGTAGAACACAATACATAATCGTTGATTTAAAATACTCAATGTGGGACTAAAACACCTAACTCCTATAACTACAAAGTCTTAAGTACTCTATCACTGATAATAACAAAGTTTTGTGTGAACAAGATCATGACAGTTTCATTTCCTTCGTACATACACATAGGGATAGCTTTATCACAAGTAGAGCAAATCAAATTATTAAAATGTTTGTTTGAAGATCAAAAATAGGAAAACAAGTTTCAAGAAAAACAGTAATTAAACCTAATGAACCATCAAACCGACATATTTGTTTCAAGTAGAAAAACAAACCGGCTGAAGGAATGGATCAAAGAGGAGAAAACTGCATCAGTTCCACTCAATAAAGGAGTCATGTCAAATTTTGGATTCTTCTCAAAACATCTGTTAACAGACTTTGTCAAGATAAGCAGCATCTGGAACAAGGTAATAAACAAATAAGGCACCATAAGCTACCACAAAATAGTTGTGAAAAGGGCACAATTTGCCTATGAAATCGTGATCAAAATATAATAACCAAGAAACAAAAGAGCCATAAGAATGGCTAGGAAAACAGTGTCACAAGTACCTGACCATAAAGAAGTTCTAATTGTCTTTTCAAAGCCTCATATGGCTCTTCCGTGCAGCTTATGCACACTAAATAGATTGGACCTTTAACAACAAAAACCACCTGATCATACAGAAATGCAAAATAACTCACGGAATAGTGAAAAAAAAAAAACAATAAGAATAAACATGATCAGCATTAAAGTAACAACTGTGTTCAAAAGGCAATAGACTCATATAGCTAAAGAAAAGTACAACAATAAGTACCTAATTTAAATACAAAAATGAAAATGTATGTCCATACTAGAGGTTCATCTTCTTACAAGTGGAAAAAATTGAAATGTCGTATGATCTTATCTAATTAACTCCAGCAGATTATTTGGTATAGAAACATGTGTTCCTACATACAGGCAAAGATCACTATCAATCTATCATATCTAATGTCCGAAGTCCAAACACATAGAAAATTTCCAATTGTAAATCATCAGTGCATGAAAACACAAGTTACAACCAGTATGATGAAGACCTAAAAAAAATAAAATAAAATAAAATAAAATAAAATAAAGGAGTAAAGTACTAAACATTGTTTTAGGCTTTGTCAACCAATAAGATGGAATATCTAGCCTTTCACCTAATGTCAAATAAGAGATCAACTAGGGCGCTTTGCAAGTATAACATAAATAAGCTGATAAGGGCGAAAAAAAAAAAGGCAGCCCAGTGCACGAAGTTCCCGCCAAGGCAAGATCCGGGAAAGAGTCTATTGTACACAATCTTATGACTCAAACCACCTTTAGGTCACATGGCAGCAACTTTACCATTGCGCCAAGGAAAAGGTGGAAGTAATTGAGACAATAGGTATAACTCGTGAGAGTTTGAATATGCAAGCAGCTCTCTCCTTTTCAATAAGACCCTGATATGCTATAATCTTACTAAAGGTTGATTGCACAGTAATTCACCATTGTAATAAAAGAATGATGCTGCAAGCAAAAGAAAGTATTCATAAAAAAAAATGGATATTAATGTTTTCCACTTGAATCAGAATAATAAACAATATGAAGTTTGAGGTGTGGGGGTTTACAGATTGAACTGCATTTTTTTCCTTTTCTCAGGCAGTATACAACAACAACAACCAAGCCTTTTCCCACTAGGTGGGGTCAGCTGTATGAATCTGTATTTATCTAATAGTATTCATATAATGATGGCAACTGGCCACCTGCAAGAAACAAAATTAACAGGCCCTTTTCTCCGTATCCAGCAAGGAAGTCATTTGTTTTAACTATGATCAT
This sequence comes from Zingiber zerumbet, assembly GCA_037833815.1. Taxonomy (NCBI): domain Eukaryota; kingdom Viridiplantae; phylum Streptophyta; class Magnoliopsida; order Zingiberales; family Zingiberaceae; genus Zingiber; species Zingiber zerumbet. The sequence continues at coordinate 16,260,705 of JBBMJZ010413117.1, read as the reverse complement.
GTTCACTATGGAAACAGGAACTTGTATGACAAAGGATGTAAATCAGCATTGAAGTATCTTCAATATAAAAGGACAACCAAAATTATGTATAAGATATCTGAGCAAGAAATGGACTTGGGCAAGAAAAATATGTAACTAACTAACCTGGTGATTCCCTGCTCTTACATGCTTGATATGATCCCCACTATCATAACATGTCAAAAAATAGTAATAAATTAATTGAAAGTGTATTTCACATGATTGTGATAACATTAAAGACGATCAGTAAAATGTCACACCTGTTTTCAACAAAAGAAATAATAGCCTGCAAGGTTGCTGAAAATCCAGCTAATTTATGCTCATCTCCGTACCTGAAAGATATGAAACAGTTGGATTTTATTTAATCAAAATAAACCATGGTGCAACTGAATCTCACAGTTTTATCTAGCAAAGGTATTATATTTTTTTGAATAATAGAAGAACGAAATTTAGCTTTACCTAGAAAAAATTGGCTTCCCAGAATGACTCAGAATAAAGTAGTGTTTCTTTCTCTTTCTCCATGAGATTGATCCATCGTCCTACATTTCAAATAGATATAAAATAAAACCAACAACCAATTCCACGACAAAGAATCTAAGCTCTACGCTGCACTGAATCAGAAAGCATGACATAAAACTCCATAAATAACTTGCAAGCAAGACTTTTGAATTTTGTGCTTCGAATGTGCAAAATCATATAACTCATTTTCAAACATCGAGCAATCATTGACCGTGACCAAGACAAAGATACCTCATCACGATGACGTTTACGACTCCAATCATCCGACAAAGCCCCTGGATCATCGAGTTCCTCAATTCCGCTGGACAGTCCTCCACTGCTTCCCCTCTCGCCAGCATAACCACTGCTACTGGGACTATGCAGCACATCTCCGTCTTGATCTGAACCCTCCCTCCAAGCACGACGGACACCAAGCGACGAAGTGCCGGCCATATCCCTAACTACCGGACAGCCCTCATCCACGACCTCAATCTCACTCTCAGCCATGTAGAAATCCGAGGGCAGGGTTCCGTTACCTGAAGGCGGTTCAGCGCCCGAAGCACTCCCAGGGTCCTCAAAGTCGAGAGAACTCGTATCCTGGACCCTGGCAGGCTCCGCCCCAGGGTTAACATCAGAGTCATCAGGATTAGGCTTCCGGTAGAAATCCGCGGGCGCAGATCCATCGCTGCCCAAGGCTTCGGCGCTCGCAGTTTCTCCTTCGTCCTCCAGGTCAAGAGAATTCATCCGATCCACTACGACATGATCGGCGTCGGGGACAGAGTCGGGCTCGCCAGGATTCGGAGTGGGGAAGAGGTCCTCTGGAAGAGATCTCCTAGCGTACGTCCCTTCGGCGCCGGTAGCATCCCCGGCATCCTCCAGACCGGGATCAGGAAGGGGATTCGAATTGGCGGAGGCGGCGGCGCCCTCGGGATCCATGGCGGACGAGAGCGAGCGGAGGAAGGAGGTGCTGCTATGGGATTAGGTTTTCGAGTGGGGAAGATCGGAGGTGGGGAGAGAGAGAGAGCGAGAGAGAGGTCGTCGTCTCGTCTCCTAGCGCTCGGTGCCTGGCGCTCGCGCTTTAGATCAGGCCGTTTGGTTTGGTATGGTTTCTTTTGACTAGTAGTTGGTTGGGCACGATAGCAGCTGCCAATGTCTCCGCTTCCCTATGGCAATTCAATCGCTCAAAACACCGTCCATATTCTACCAATTAAATACAATATTTGACTAGCAGTTAGTTATTTATTTATTTATTCATTCATTTATTTTTTAAATCCAAATAGCTGTATGAGCTTATTAATTCTAATTAATTTCATTAAAATTTTCATATCAATATAAATTCAAAAGCACGATCGACTGCAACGTCTTAAATTTTTATTTTATCGGGAAAAAATTTAAATCTTTATTTTATCAGAAAAAAAAATTCCTACGGATAAGAAGATTAAGATGGCCGAGTCAAATCAATGTAAAGGAGACAGACTATCATGACAGTAAAAATAGATAAAGGGTTAATTTTTAAAGTCAACATAGTTGATCATCGTGGTTGAGTGTTTATTCGATCGGATTATTAGATCGATCGGATTTTGTGTCTATTAAGTTATCTGACTAAACATTAGCTTGGTCAGACACCGAATCATTAAATATTGATAAATAATTCAAGATGAGTTAGTACTCTCCAGAGTTAAGACTTACTTGCCACTTAAAAATAGCTTTATTAATTATATGGGTCGAGTAGTCCAGCTGATGGGAACTATATTCCGATCGGACAGTATGGACGTCTGGTCTAATTAAACCCCTTGACTAAATGGGTCGAGTGGAGAATGAGTTCCCTACAACACTATAAGTCTGATCGGCTGGTCCTTATGAGTGATTGCCGACCGAATCACAGGAGGAACTCAGTCAATTGGCCATATAAGTATATTATGAGTCCCTCAATCCAATGACTTTATATTCTTTTTTGATGTTTTGTGTCACAGAGGACAGAGAATATTCTCCTTGTAAATTGTATATTAGAAGTTTACTCTCTACCAAATGTAGAAATTGCGGATCCATTTTGAGAAAGGTGTCAGAGCATCTTTATGGTTTGTTTTTTTAGACACGCTTTGAAATTTGTACATAGATAAATAGTAATATTATAAAATGAATCTCTATCTACAGGCGGAGATACGCGATACTATGTATTTTTACACGCTCTTAGCTATTGTTCTTCTCACTATTCCTCTACTCGAGTTGATCATTGGCTTAAGCGTCAAAAGGTCTACGCTGGGGACCTCTTCTCTGGCCCGGTCACTAACACTCCTTGTGACACATAAAATCGCTTGAAGTCGCTTTTGCTGACGGTCTACAAGCAGTCAACATCAAAGCCATCTTCTCGGCCAGTTGTCTTTTCCGCTTTCGGATGGGATAATATTCGACGTCGTTTGTGGGAACTGTACCTATATCTGAGACATGAAAATAGAAGAGATTGGATAACTCACTACAGTAACTTTGTCATAAGAAGATTTACAACTGTTAATAGTCGTTCGAGCGACTAGAATGGTGCAGCAACAACAAGTAGCGACCGAGTGCCATCTTCCAAACGATCATGCTATGTCTGCGACTGACCATTAGTCCAGGTGCGATATTCGAGTGGAAGGCCCGACCGGGTTCCAGCCGATTCAGCCTCCCCCGGTCGCCTTCCCGCAAGCACCTGTGCATCCGACTAGCCTCCCGGTCGTGCCCCCATTGTCGATAGCATATCATCGGGCATTGTTCTACACGCCCCTTGATAACATGGGTCGAGCGGAGAGGCCCCAGGGATCGTCTTCTGAGAATGTACCTGCCCGGGACCTCTGGAAAGGCAAAGCTCCGATGACCAGTAGCTCCCCTAAGCGGGCGAGCATGTCGTTCTCCCAAGAAATCTTGGAAGATAAATTGCCAGCTCATTTCCAATCCCTATCGATCGAAGAATATGAAGGAGAAATCGACCCTAAAAATCACTTACTCAAATTTAAAAAAGCATCTGTCCTCTATCAAAACATAGATGGAGTCAAACCTGAGCGTTCCTCACCGCTCTATCCGGCTCAGTACATAAATGGTTTAACAGACTCCCGATCGAGTCCATATGCTACTCAAGGACTTTTGCAAAGCTTTTTTGCATCACTTTGCTAGTAGCCATTGTTACCACAAGACAACGCTGAGTCTGTTTTCTCTTAATCAAGGACAAGGAAACACTGAGGGTTTACATTAAGAAATTCAATCAAATGGTCATAGACATCTCCTCGGCTACCTCTGAGATTCTAGTGAGCGCCTTCTCCTAAGGGCTTATCAATAGTGAGTTCTTCTGATCCCTCATTAAGAAGCTTCCAAGGGACTTTGACCATCTTCTTGGACTAGCCATCAAGTATATCAACGTGGAAGAAGCTTAGTTTGCTCAAAAGAAGGATGTAGCTCCGTCTACTCCTACCTCTGCGCCCGAACGTCGAGCGCCCCCTTCCTACTTTGCCACCTAAAGGTCCTCGACTGGGCCACCCTCCATAGCACCACAATCCAAGGCCACTTGTAGTCCAACATGTAGAAGACGAGCGGACATGCTTCCCTGAGCCTCGATAATGAGCTCCTATGTTTTGCACCTACCACTACTCACGAACCCATAATACAAAGGATTGCTATCATTATAATCAAGAGCCACACCCACTGACTAATCAGGAGCTTTGTCAGTCATCCCCTTCTCCAAGTCCTCAATGTTATCACCAAACCAATCGGCACCCAAGTTGGAGCCCTGCAAGAGTCTATCGAAGCCAACAAAAGCCCTAATAAAGAAATAATCGAGTACCAGCTTGGGTGTTGGTACAGGAAGCACTAGATGATCGAACCTGTGTTTTGATAATGGAAAAGGGGTTCAAAGTTAAGATGTTTTATTGTCTAACAAATTGAACTAAGTGTGCATAAAAGTCCTAAGTGATCTTAGCCAAAGGAAAATCCTAGCTATGGTTAGGCAGGTGGAAAGTCCTAGCTGTAGTTAGGCAACGAAGTCCTGGTCCAGGGGATTAGATGAAGTCTTAGCGGTTCTAAGACTTTGGATGAAATCCTAGAGTTGAGGACTCTAGGTGAAAATCCTAAGAGTCGTAGATGCCAGGTGGAAGACTAGACGGGTCATAGAGCGGACGTTCAACATGAAGTCCTTAAGTCTTAGACACTGAGTAAAAGTTCAGACGGTCTGGAAGACCGGTCTGGCGAAAGGTAATTTCTCTTGAGAGTTGTAGGTGATGACGCATTCCCTAAAGAGGGAACAGTAGGCGTTGGTCTGACCTAGAGTTTCTGTGAAACTCAAAGTCAGGACCAAACCAAATGCTTCAGGGAAGGGGCACCCTGGTAGGGTGCCTAGTAGGGTCCCCTGGTGGTCCGAGCGCCCGGAGCTGCTCCAAGCGTTCGGGCAGCCAAATTTCATTGACTTACTGAGCTGGAGCCTGCGGTCCATGTGTCCGGAAGGGGTTAGGTGCCCGGACATGGATAAACTTCAAGGATATAATTTTGATGAGAGTACGCCATGTCAGAACGGTCCAAGCCCCCAGGAGGGGATCCATGCACCCGAAATGGGCTATAAAAAGAAGGCTTCGACTAGTGGCTCAAAAACAACATTCCGAACAACTTTTGCTTTCTCGTGCTACTAAGAAAACGCCTCCTCGACACTTGAAAGTTACTCCGATGACAACTGTGCTAAAGATCTAATCCTCCAAGTCGTAGATATTATTTTTATTCAAGTTACTTGTGTTCAAATTATAATAATCTATTTTAACTTTTTGATTGATTAGTATTTGTCTAATGAAAGCACTCTCATATGCGGGTGTTGGAGTAGGAGTCGTTACAGGCTCCGAACTAAAACTTGATCGAGCTAGCATTGTTCTTTTGTTTCTTTATTTATTCCGCTGCCTTTACTTTCTCTGATTGTTTTAAAATGAATATGAAAGCTACGAGCGCTATTCACCCCCCCTAGCACGTCTCGATCCTATATTGGGCATCTATAAAACATCCTCGCCAATTGACCCGAAAATAAGAAAGCCATAGCAATGCCACTCGGGGTGACATTGGTATAACTGCAGAAAAGCCTGACTGATGGTGATTCCAATCAAGTAAGAAAGTCACATGCCCGCCGATTAAAGATCCACATGGTTGGGTGTAGCCAAGAGAAGGCACAGGGGCTAGAAATCAGTTTTGACACTAAAGACTTGGAAGGAGTAGAGATACCCCACAATGATGCCCTAATTATTAAAGCTGTGATAGCTAACTATAATATTCATTACACTTTTATTGATATAAACAGCTCGGTCAACATCATTTTCAAGAAAGTGTTTTAGCAGTTTCAAATAGATAAGAGTGAGCTCCAACCAATGGCAACTCCTCTTTACGGGTTCATGAGAAACGAAGTGCAATCAATCAGACAAGTCCGGTTGACTATCTATCTTGGGGAAGAACCCCTCATAATGACTCGTCGCTCAAACTTCATCGTAGTAAACGCACCTTCAGCTTATAATGTAATTTTAGGGCGACCGACGTTGAATGAATTCTGAGCTATCGTTTCCACCTTCTGCCAAAAGATAAAGTTCCCTGTTGACAACTCAGTCAGTGAGGTAAAAGGAGATCAACTGGTGGCACACAAATGCTATGTGAAAATGGTGAAGACCGAAGCTCGCGCCAGCCGAAAAACTTAGCGAGTAGAGGTTAACACCATTCAAGAAGCTCCCCCAACCCTAGTCTATGAATACAAAGAGGAAGTACAGATTCAGCCTGATCGACCGAATGGCCATCACACAAATTACAGCTGATCTGAGCCCCTAGAAAAAAGTGGAGTTGGTCGTCTATTTGACGCGCAATAACGATGTCTTCACTTGGATGCCCCATGAACTCACAGGTATCTCACTGACAATAATAGAGAATGCACTTCATGTCCGCCTGGATACTTGGATGGTTAAACAGAGGAAGAGAGATTTTAGAGCTAAGTAGAACCAAGTTATCCGAGAGAAGGTGGAGAAGCTGTTTGATGCTGGTCATATCCATGAAGTATAATTTCTGAGCTGAGCAAATGTGATGGGTATGCGTAGATTTTAGATATTTAAACAAGGCCTGACCAAAAGATTATTACCCTTTACCGCGCATCGATCAAGTGGTTGACTCAACTACAAGTTGCGAGTTGATATGCATGCTCGATGCATATCAGGGTTGTTGATGCAGTTGGCACCAATGATCAAATCTAAGTTTTGATACATCACAAGTGGATTAAAGTTAGTTATGTTGTGATCTAACCTTTCTACCAAGCATACAAGACTTATCTGGTTTGACACCAGGCTAAAATTTAGTTAGGTTTGGAGGACCTGATAGCTGGTGTAGAAGTCCAGATAGGTCAAGGAGTGACTCGATATCTGGCGGAAAGTCTTACTAAGTCTGCGGGACTTGACAGCTAACTGAACTCCAGTTGGATCTGCAGACCTAACAATTGGCAGAAAGACTTGGTGGACTATGAAAGAGTTATGCGATTCTACATGGTAAGTAAGGTAAGTCACTGGATGAGAGAGTTCCAATAAGGACGAGTCCTAATTAGGGATTTTAGGTGCAGGACGAGTTTAGGTCCATTTTGGATCCCTAAACTAAAATCGTGACTAGATCATGGTCTCAAAAAGACAGGGTCTAATTAATAATACTATTTTATTATTGTGCTAACTCTATTTTGCAAGTTATACTTTATTTTTGGACTAACATGTTTTTGCAGGAGTTAAAGAGAAAAATTAGTCTTGGTGAACAGTGCTCAAGGCGCCTCCTAGTAGATTGGAGGCACCTTGGACAGTGGCTTGAAGGCATCTCATGTACGAGTGGAGGTGCCTCGGATGCTAGTCGAAGACTCCATGCGAGAAGGTGCAGAGGCGCCTCGCATATCTCTGGAGGCGCCCTAAGCTTGGCACTAGAGGCGCCTTGGAAGAATGTTGAAGGTGCCCTCCAAAGGATAAAAACCAAAGGTTGTGGAGCTTATCATGATTGAGGTTTGTGGGATAAAGTTTACTCTTGGAGGTGCCTGGACAAGGCTTGGAGGCACCCTAAACAACCTATAAAAGAAGGGTTCGACCAAGCTTTCAATACAACTTCAATACGTGACCCTTCGAATTTTTGAATGCTCCGACTTCCTCCGTCCGCTGTACTGTGATGTTGCTGTGCCCGACTACTACTGAGAAGTCGTCCAACACCGAGCTCGATCCAATCATCTTCAAAAGTGTTGGGTAACGAAAGTTTAATGTTGTACTTAATTACTACATAAAGGAAAGTGTAGCTTGTTATACTTGTCCTAGTTTTT
>JBBMJZ010413117.1:16212591-16228296 GCA_037833815.1 Zingiber zerumbet | reverse complement strand
TTTGGAGTTGTTAAGAAGAGATTTGCTATTATAAGAAGTTCAACGGAGCCACATTATGGAATTGAAACTCAAAAAAAAATATTCTCTGTTGTTGTATTTTACACAATTACTTGATTAATACTGATCCAAATGAGGGATTGATTGCTGAGGTTGATGCTGAACTTAATAATAATAGTGAACATCAAGAAGAAAATCATAGTAATAGAGATGACAGTGAAGATGCAAGAAAGGGAGAATTGCTTAGGGATTCCATTGTTGCGACTATATGGTTAGATTATAATATGTGATATTTATGTTTATATGTTTATCTTGTGGTTTTGGACAAATTCTCATGTAATTGGATGATTGTGAATATTGACATTTTAATTGATTATGTTACTTGAATTTTATATCATATGATTGTTTATGTGATTGTGTGTTTGATTGCTACCATATATTTTTGATTTTAAGGATGGCAAATAAGGACTTGCAAAGTGCCAATACAAGCAAGGCAAATAATCAGTGTGTGGACTAAAGTAATCGATGATACTCTTATTGATGCATATTTGAACCAATATAATATAGACAATAGAGTTGGTGAAACCTTTACTACACATGCATTTGAAAATATTGTGAATGAATTGAAAGTAAAATTTTTTGACAAACTTATTGATAAGAACATGATTCAAAATCTCATGAAATATATTAAAAGATGATGGTTTTCATGTTATGATATATTCAAGAATTGTATGAGTGGTTTTGGATGAGATCCCATCACAGAATTCTTCATTGTTGAACCTGAAGTTTGACAACAACTAATTGAGGTGCATTTCATGATATGCATTTGAAAACTATTATTGATTTTCTCTTGCGATACTATTTATGAATGGATGTTTAATGCAATTATATTGTAACTTATAGATAAAACTAGTAGCTGCCGAATGGAAAAACAAGCCTATTTGAAATTATGAAAAGTTAGTTCAATTATATGGAAAAGATAGAGCTACGAGACAACATGCTGAAACTGTATCAGAAATGTGAAAGAGAAGAGCTAGTATGGAAATTGAGAATAATGTTGGTGGATATAATTTTGAAACCATTGATGAAGTTAAATTTATGATATCTCAATAGGAAATCTATTTGGACAATTTAAATGCAATTAATGAGGATGTCCATATTCCATCTCTTAGTTCTTAACCAACTAAATCTCAAACTACCTCTATTGTTGGTGCATCATCAAAGATTAAGAGTGCAAAGAAAGGTAAAGTTGATGATGACAGTATAACTAATGCAATTGACCATGTAACTCAAGTCATTATGAGTTCAACACATGAAATAGTTAAGTCAAATGAACTTCCTATTCCCAAGCCTGAAGTGTACAGTTTGTTGATTCAATTAGGTGTTGAGCAACATATAATGTCTACATGCTATTTGTATTTTGTTCAACGCCCGAATATGTTGAGAGCTTTATTTTGATGTCCTTTCGAACATCGCAAAAACTTGTTATTTCAATTGTTGGATGGAGAGAATCTACTACATGATTAGTTTGTTGCTTGTTATGTATTTGGATGTTGTATATTATGAATTTGGATTATATGTACTTGAATGATCTTGAATGCTTGTTAGACTAATTATTATTTAATGTAAGACTTGTTGTTTGATGATTGGATATATTTTATGCTTATGGTGGATTGATTTTATAAAAATACGATATATTTTATTTCTATTTTATAAAAATAAAAATAAGAATGATTTTCATTATTATTTTTGTTATAGATGTTTTTTTCATTTGGGCTATATGAGAATTCACAATAGATATTTAATATGTAAAGTCTATATTCACGTTTGAGTACATAACATATCTTATAAGATCTGTAGATAGATTTATTTGTTAATCTTAACTTGATAATAACATATGTAGTGTCTCTAGTGAGAGTACTTTAAAAAGTGAGGGTAATTTTATAATTTTATACATTTAACCTTTATTACCCTTCCTTTCATTCCAAAAAAGGTAATACATATTACGTTAATAAACCTTCCTTCTCTCACAAACAAGAATAATATGTATATTTTACTTCTCTTCCCTTTCCCTTTCGTTAATGAATTTTTCTTCACCCTATCTAAAAAGAGATAGGGGCGGTGGCTCTTAAAGAGGAAGAACCCTAGGTTTTCCTCACTCTTGATTTGCGAAAAAAAAATAATAACCATCCTATCTCATAGTTATTTATTGCTCCAAGACTAGGTCCAATTAAATGATTTAATACTAAATAAATTAAATTATATACGTATTGTTATTCACCCTAATATAATTGTATTTAATAGGCATATTTTTGGAATTAAATGATTAATTAACTAAATTTTAAACCTGGCTTAATCTTTAAGCTACGGCAATTTAATTAACTTAATAAATAAGTACCACCTTTATCCCTTAATTTTTAAAATTATACATATATCTTAATAAAATATTTATGTCCCCTAACACATCAAAAATTCAACTTTAAACTTTTTTTTACTTAGATTTACAATTTTAAAATAAACACTGTTCTCCTACTCGGTCAAACATCAAATTTCTCCCTTAAATTTTCATAACATAATCAAGCGTAAAAATGCTAAAAACATAATCATATAATTGACATTTAATAATCTACATTAATTAATTCAAATTATTTAACATATTTTAATTAAGCATGTGGTTTACGTGGACCGATTTTGGGCACTACATAAGTATTCCTTTCAAATGAATTGAATCGATTTCTTTCGAACAAATTTAATAGATCGATTTTTTTTTAAAAAAAATCAAACAAATCGAATCGATAATTTAGAAGTGTAAACGAGATAAGTCGCTCGCGAATTATATGAGTCTTGGCTCAAAAAAAAAAGTTTGTTTAAATTCGTTTGATTAAGTTAACGAGCTAAGCTCGAGCCTAATTTGGAGTTCGAAAACATTATCAAGCTGAACTTGACCTTAACAGTATTTAGCTCATGGACTCGCAAATATGTTTGTTTAAAGACTCATGAACATATTTATTAAAAGGCTTACGAACGTAACTCGAACTATTTAATTTTATTATGAGCTGAATTTGAGCTTAAGATCTAAAGCTCGAATCGAACTCGAGCTAAGCTCAAGCTTAGGGATAACGAACCGAGCTCGAGCTCGAGTTTTTTACTGTTCGACTCAGCTGGGCTCATTTACCGTCCTACCGTTAAAACATTAATTAATTCAGTTTTTAACTGAAATAATTGAATCCGTTTAAAAATTCAATTTTTTAATAAAATTTAGATTTTTTTTATATAATTTGGTTTACCATAGGGGCCAAATATATGAGGGGCGAAATAAAAGTAACCACCATTAATTTGGGCAAACTGAAAATGTTCTATCCGTTTCCTTTATAAAATCCCACCATTTACTATTCGACGGGCGCAAGGACCTTTTTGCCAAAGGTCACCGAAGGAAATAACTGGAAGCGGGCAATGGCAATGGCGACGGCGGAGCAGGTGAAAGCGTCGCACATACTCATCAAGCACCAGGGATCACGTCGCAAGGCCTCGTGGAAGGATCCCGACGGCCGCATCATCTCAGCTACCACCCGCGACGCCGCCGTCAACCAGCTCCTTTCCCTTCGCGAGATCATTGTCTCCGGGGAGGCCCGCTTTCAGGACGTCGCGGCACGATACTCCGATTGCAGCTCCGCCAAGCGCGGTGGAGATCTCGGTCTGTTATCTTTCTTATCCCCTCTTCCGTGCCTTCTAGGGTTACGTTAATGTCACTTCCCCACTTTTTTGATCCCTTCAGTATTTCTCTCTCTCTTTTTTTTTTTACTTTTTAATTTCTAATTTTATGTTGCTCTCTGCCTTGATGGGACCAACTTTCGAAGATAATTAACACCGACTATCTTCTTGGATGGATTCCCTTTTCTCCTTCCTGTGATCTACCGGGTTGATCATTTGTGATTTCCATATTCCTCATATTTCTGTCTCCTCAAGGGTAAATTTATCATATGTATACTTCTATGTGCCTTTTTCATCATACCTATTTAGTCTCTAAGGTTTAATGCCGGGGTATTACGGATTTGATAGGTACATGGTAGCGTACAATTAAAGTTTTAAGCATTGGATCTCCCAGTGGTTACGTTGATAATCTTTGTATATGGTTAGTTGGAAAATGATACTCCGTATAAGAGAATTTGATTTAGGAGATCTTTGCAGGACAAGATGGACAATTTTAATAGTTTGGTGTATGATCTTGGGGTTAACCATGGTATATTGCCGTCCAAAAAATTATTTGTTCTTGGTGACTTTCTTTTTATATAGTTAAAGAGAAACCAGATTTTTTATTAAATTTGCCATCATGTAACCAGGAGAAATCATCCTTTATCTATCTGTTTACTTATACTATGCGATATGAAAGTTTCTATATGAATGATTGTACTCGTGTACTAATTTTCATGAGAACAGGAAGAAATAAAGGCTTAACATTCTAACTATTTAGGGTTAATTATATGGATCTTATTTCCATTGAATTCTGTGTAAGATCATGCTGTTATTTATATACAAATCATTTAGGTGTATATCAATTTATGTTGCTTGAAGTTTTCTCCCACTATCTATGAAACCTACAGGTATGTGTGAGGTGGATTCTGGATTTCCAATTAGTCATATCTTCAATTGTAGTTAGTTCTAATTATCTAATTATACAATTTTTGGTCATGTTAGAAAATTTATGCCATCTTAACATATTTCCTTTCTTTCACGGATACTTCCAATCCCGCATGAATATATCGCTGTAAGATTATTAGAATATTTATCCTATCTTAGTATGTTTCCTTCCTTTTTATAACTACTTGCACTTTGCCTATATAGTATTGCTCTATGTCTATCCCTTTTGATAATTGCAAACATCTACACCTGAATTCTCATTTTACTCTATTTTTTTAATGCACTTGTTATGTGTTGTAATTTAATTATGTAGCTATTTCCATTTAGATTTTGAAGTCTTTTACTTGATCATGTGGTTATCCATATATCATAGCTATTGTATGGTATTTCATAATCAATTGATATTTAAATCATTAGATGATTCATAAGAATTGTTGAGAATCAAATAATGTAATGTTAATAGAGAACTGCTTTTTTGTTTTAAGAAAAAGGAATCTATTTGTAATCAAACAAAATTCTAAAAAGTTTTAAATTATTTTTCATTATAAAAATTATTGGCATATGTATAATAAAATATACTAATAAAACTAGCTCATGGATAGTTTCATCTAAAAAAAATTGATTTTTTTTTATGTATAGCTGTATAAACTAATTATCTGGATGCATAGGTTGCCTGTGCCTGTATATTGAAGCCAACTACATACAGGGAGCCACATGCTATGTGTGATGCAGTCCCTTGTTGCGAACTCCTAGGTGATATCTTTTTGAGATCATGTAATCAAATAACAAAAGGTACCATAGATATCGGTCAAGATGTAGTCAACTGTCTATTCATTTGGTAGATGTGTAGTTCATTTGTACTTGATTTCATAATGCACATAAAGGTTTGTAGTCGATTTCACAGGGCACATAAAGGTAACCACCCAATGCTTGACTTGTACTTTTATTTGGTTGATAGTTGGTAAAAGCAACTGATCATGATCCAGATTGGTTGATATGAATCAAGCTCAGTCTAGGTCCAATCCAATTCCTAGCAATTTCTCAAATGTCACTTCCAAGATCCTGTTGAAATCATGGTAATTAAGTGTGAAACTGTTGAAATTTGAGTGAATCAACCAAAATTGAGTGAGAATCTAGGAAATCAACTGAATTATAGCAAAATCACTCTATTTTGATCAATCTGTTCAATCTAAGATTGTCAGGCTTGAGATCCTATTTAGAAATGTGAAGCCATTCATAAGGTCGGAGCATAGGATCCTTATATTCTACAAATTTAATATTAGAACTATATTTGACTTTTATCACTTATCAAATGCATTAACTTTCAATATCTAGTACTAATCTAAATGTTTTTAACATTATAATTCTAATATTGTGAAGGGTAAATCAAATTATTGAAATATAAATATAATTATAAGACAAATACTTTCAAATTTTAGTATTTGATATTTATAAGGAAAGTAATAAGTTCTATAAGATGAATGATAGTTATAAGATATTAGATGAATGATAATAGCAATAATAAAAAGAATTGTTCTACTTACGAGGTAAAAAATAATTTTATAAAACTGAAATGATTCTAAAATTCTGGCATGAAATTAAAAATATTTATTAGTATCAGTACCAAATCTGTAAAATGTCTAATTGTACATCTAGTCTATCATGATTTATTGGGATCTACTGCTCCCTGATGCTCGTTCCTTCCATTGCCCTTTGTTACAAGTCCTCATCCTGAACTTTACTGCCCACTCCTATAGTCGTTTTCCCTGCCCTTTGAGCCCGTTCTGGGGTTGGTTTCAGCTGGCACATGTTGTGATGCTTTGCAATACTCAATGCAGGTGATAAATGTTTGGCATGGATGATACAGGTGAAACATGTAATTTACTTCGTACTGACCTTATTTCAATTTTAAGCCCATGGGCAGACCAACACAAAATGAATGGTGAGGTTGTGCTTGTATGACTTTCATTTCAGATGTGGTGCAGCTGTTTTAGGTTACTGTGTACTAAGGTGTAGCTTGATTTTAAAGACCATGCTCCAGTTACATGAATGTCGGATGCTAACGGGAAATAAAGAGTAATCTGCTTCAAAAAAGGAGATTGATTTGGCTTTTGGAAATAACAGGTTAACAGTGTAAGTTGATCTGTTCAAGCCCAGCCTTAACCAATTAATCCTGTTCTCTTTAATAACCCCACTGGTAGCCTAATTTTGTTTGAGAGAGAGTGAGAAAACCTCTAGTTGTACTATTTGGACTCGGCTTCACAGTGCCCTAAAAGTTAGAAGCTATTATCTGCCATGTTTTTGTTCTTATATATGGTCTCTACTTTTTTTTTATTCATATCTTTAGTTGTTAAAGTTAGCTTACACCAAATTGCTCAAGTTGCTTTATTTCTTGTGGGCTGCATCTCGCCAACCCTCAGTCATCTGATTGTGCCTTTGGAGGAAATTCTAGAGTGATGCTCTCTCACTTACATCACGTTGAATGATTTCTGAGAAACGCTTTGTCTCGTGTTGGTTATATTCAAGTGTAAAGCAGAGCGAAATAGAGTCATCTCCTCTAAACATGAGTAGTTTAGATTGGATTGCTTTGTCGCACTGTTTTTCTCACTTTTTTCTGATAAGGAAAATATAAAATTATCGCATCCACTGATTAATCATGGTCCTCATGTGACCCTGTTTGATATTTTGAAATGCTGCAGGTTGGTTTGGACGGCGACAAATGCAGAAGCCGTTTGAAGAAGCTACCTTTGCACTAGAAATTGGCCAAATTAGCGGGATCATCGATACTGACAGCGGTGTACATATCATTCTGAGAACTGGTTAATGTTCCCAGGAAAAGTGGAGCATTGAGTTCAAACTTGATTATGAAGATTTAAGCGACAATTTACACGGGATTAATAATTTAATGCTGAATGCTTTCGCTCTACAATCGTGGCATATGGGCTTGTATTATGTTATTATCATTTTTCGGCCCTAAACTCCTTTCAGCAAAAAGATTGACAAAAATATTCGTTGCTTGCTTGGTTTGATATTTATACACAATAACTGAATCATCCTTAGTTTTAGTACTCTATTATATTACATATGTGGACGATCCTTTTGTCACTAGAAATTGATGAATCCTCTCTGATAGATCTGTTAGTTTTAATTTTAGTAGTTCCATAATTATCTATTTGTAGTTATAACAGACGATTTAAAATTTTAAACTTTGGCGGGAGCTCGCTTACCCACTGGATTGAGTGATGTAACTTGTTGTGTCTTTACTGTGAGAGTTGCTAATTTCAATATCAGATTAATGTCCTTAATCTCTAGTCCCTTTTAAAATAACACACTTAGGATGCGTTAAAATTACGCTCATAGTTTAAATTCTAAGAAAGAATATTACACTAAACATATGTAAACTTAAAACAGCATTTACAAATTCAAACAAAACTTATAAATTTTGATGGAAAAAATTTATAAACGGCTCGCTATGTTTATAAAATACTTATATTTTATGGAAAAATGTTACATTGAATATACCTAAGTTTAAAACAAGATTAATTTACTATTTTTCTCGAAAGGACTAGGAGGGGATCAGAAATTAGGGACCAAGAGATCCGAGATGGGTTGTATCGCTTTATATTTGACAGTTTGGATCTTCTGATCCCGAACCTTGGTCCCTATCAAAATGACACACTTCAGACGTCGTTAAATTTACGTTCATAACTTAAATTCTGACAAAGAGCACCACATTAAATATATTTAGGCTATTTTAACGTCATCAAAGTATGTTGTTTTGGAAAGAACTAGGAGGAGGATCAAGAGATCCAAGCTGGGTTGTACTGCTTTATATTTGACAGTTTGGATCTCTTGATCCTAAATCTTTGGTCCTTCTAAAATGACATACTTCAGATGTTCTTAAATTTACACTCACATCTTAAATTATGATACAAAACACCACATTAAATATATTTAGGTTTAAAATAACACTAATTTATGAAAAAAAACACATTCAATCAGAATTTTTATTTTTTTTTTTAAAAACTGATAACAGCCTCAAACATTTATAAAATATCTATATTTTATTTTTAAAAAAAATACTATACTGAAAATACCGATAGGTCCAATACTAATTTATCATTTTAACGGCATCCTTAATTTATCTTTTTGGGAAGTGACCTTGAGGGGATCCAGGATTCGGGACTAGAGATCCGAAGTTCCGAACTGCATATTTGGCCATGCTCGCACTTGTCTGCTACCAGCCATGACCTCATCCGTCGCACTTCCTCCTCCGTCCTACTCAATCCGCTCTCTTCCTCCGCCACCACCTCCTCCGCTCTCGGCCTCCGCATGGCTCGAAACCCTCCGCTCCCATGCCCGTGCCAACTCCTTCCACTCCGCCCTCGCCACTTATGTCGACATGACCTCCGCCGGTGTCCCTCCAGACCACTTTGCCTTCCCCGCCGCCATCAAGGCTGCCGCTGGCATCCCCGACGCCTCTGTCGGCCGTCAACTCCACGCCGCCTCCGTCAAGCGCGGTTACCACACATCCCCCGTCACCGTCGCCAACACTCTCGTCAACATGTACGCTCGCTGCGGCGACCTTGACAGCGCCCTTCAGGTATTCGATCGTATACCGGAACGGGATCAAGTGTCTTGGAACTCCACCATCGCTGCACTCTGCTTGTTTGAGCTTTGGGAGCTCGCGCTCGAGGCCTTCCGGTCCATTCAGGAGGAGGAATCCATGCCCCTGAGCTCCTTCGCTCTGGTCAGCGCTGCCCTTGCCTGCTCCAACCTTGACCAGAGCATCGGAATAAGGCTCGGTAAGCAACTCCATGGCTACGCCTTGCGCAATCAATCCTTTTACAGCGGGAAAAGATTCGCCTTCAATGCGCTTCTCGCAATGTATGCAAAGCTGGGAAGAGTGGACGACGCAGTTGCCCTCTTCGAGAGATTCGACGATCGAGACATTGTCACTTGGAACACCATGATCAGCTCTCTCACACAAAATGATCGATTCTCGGAAGCGATTGCGGTCCTGCACGAGATGGTGCTCGCCGGAATTAAACCCGATGGAGTCACATTGTCCAGTGCCCTCCCTTCTTGTTCCTTCATGGAGATGTTGAACGCCGGTAAGGAGATCCATGCCTACGCCTTTAGGAACAGCGGGCTGTTCCTGAACACCTTCGTGGCCAGTGCTTTGGTCGATATGTATTGCAACTTTGGACTGGTCGAGAGGGCTCGTGCGGTGTTCGATAAAATACCCGAGAGAAGGCTTGGCCTTTGGAATGCCATGATATCTGGCTATGCTCAGAATATGCTCGATGATGAAGCGTTGAAACTCTTCATCGACATGGAGACTGCAGGGTTGGTTCCCAACGAGACTACTCTGGCAAGTATCCTGCCTGCTTGTGTGCGGTCCGAAGCTTTCCCCAACAAAGAAGATATACACAGCTATGTGATAAAGCGGGGGATGGAAGGAGACAAATTTGTGCAGAATGCACTTATGGATATGTACTCAAGGGTGGGGAAGATTGACATATCACAGAAGATCTTCGCTGCAATGGAGGACCGCGATGTCGTATCTTGGAACACTCTGATCACTGGCTGCATTATCTGTGGGTGTTACTCTCAGGCATTTCGTTTAGTGAACCAGATGCAGAAAAATGGAAACTTCATTGAGGGAATGGATAAAGAATCACTGCACTATAAGCCAAATTACATCACCCTCATGACCCTGCTGCCTGCTTGCGGGTCTCTTGCAGCACTAGGAAAAGGGGAGGAGATTCATGGCTATGCTATTCGCCAGGGATTAGATTCAGATATTGCAGTAGGCAGCGCATTGGTGGACATGTATGCAAAATGTGGTTCCTTAAACTTTGCAAGATTGGTGTTCGATAGAATGCCTAAGCGGAATGTGGTTACTTGGAATGTTCTCATTATGGCATATGGGATGCATGGGCAAGGAGTGGAGGCAATTGGTCTTTTTGAGCTAATGTTAGCTAAAGGTGAAGCGAAGCCAAGCTCGGTCACAATTATTGCAGCTCTGGCAGCTTGTAGCCATTCAGGGATGGTCAGTCGAGGCATGAAGCTATTTCACACGATAAAAGAGTGTGGAGTTGAACGAAATGCTGATCACTATGCTTGTGTAGTCGATCTCCTTGGTCGAGCGGGGGAACTTGATGAAGCATATCAACTCATTGTTTCAATGGATAACGAATACGACAAGGCAGGAGCTTGGAGTAGTTTGTTAGGTGCATGTAGAATTCATCGAAATACTGAGCTAGGAGAAGTTGCAGCGAAGCATCTGTTCGAGCTAGAGCCCGAGGACTCAAGCCACTATGTGCTTCTTTCCAACATATACGCTGCGTGTGGGCAATTTGACAAAGCAATGGAGGTCCGAAAGAACATGAAGCTGAAAGGTGTTAGAAAGGAAACAGGTTGTAGTTGGATCGAGGTGGGAGATGATGTCCACCGCTTCACGGCTGGGGACTCTTCACATACGCAAAGTCCAGAAATATATTCATACCTCGAAAGTTTATGGGATAGAATGAAGAAAGAAGGTTATGTTCCTGATTTGTCCTGTGTTCTCCACGATGTGGAGGAACATGAGAAGGAGGTGCTTCTTTGTGGGCATAGTGAGAAGTTGGCCATATCATTTGGCATACTGAATACTCCCCCTGGCTCGACCATTCGGGTGGCAAAAAACCTGAGAGTTTGCAATGACTGTCATGAATCATCCAAATTTATTTCGAAATTAGTTGGCAGGCAAATCATCCTAAGAGATACAAGGAGGTTTCATCACTTCAAGGATGGATCTTGTTCTTGTGGTGATTATTGGTGAAAGTTACTAAGGTAAAAATGGTCATCAATGTAAACTAAAAAAAAGGGTAAAAAATTGAGCAATATTTGGATGTTTATTTTAAGCGTGAAAATTAAAGGCAGTCTCTTTATTATCGAAGTGTCAAAGGATGTTATATGTTGATTTTTTATTAAAAAGACTTCATTCCTTTATAAAATAACATAATTGTTTTTCAGTATTATTCTCATTATTATTTTATCTTTTGTTTACATTAAATGTAGTATTGTTCTTATTATTATTTTATCTTTCGTCTACATTAAATGTGTTATAGTAGCTATGAAATTATAATTGTTACACATTGTAATAGTTATATTTTCGTACTGCTATAATATGGGAAAAAAATTAAAACTAAAATTAGTAAGAGTTTATAAAAAAAGATTTAAACAATATTTTAGTCTAAAATTGGATTTTTAGCTTAAAATTGGATTGCTATGAGTTTTACATTATAATCCGTTATAGATTTCTGAACGAGCTTTGATTTTATATATTATGCGTCTTATGGTATATCTCGCTTAAAAATTATGATCTTTCAAGTTTTTATACATGCTATAATTGAGTTGTCATGTAGTTGTAGCCGCTACGAAACTTTAGCTGCTACAATATAAATGATAAATCCAAAATTTTAACAAGTTATAATTTTTTATTCAGAATAAATCACATGACATATAATATATCAAATCAAGACTCATTCAGAAATTGATAATTGATTATTGGATTAAACTCTAGAGGCTCGGCTTTAGATTAAAAATTTTCATTTAAAGTTTTTTCAAACTCCGAATAATTTTAGTGTTTAGTATTTTTTATGGCGTAGTAATCATGATTTTATAATTGTTATAACTATATAATAGTTATGGTTTCATAACTACTATAACATGCTGAATTTAGATAGAAAATATATATACAATAATAATGTTGACGGATAATTACATCATTTAGAAGAAATGAGCGCCTTTTTAATAAAAAATAGATCATGACTTAATTGGCTAGCATATGACAGGATTACTCCAACGGGCATGGATCGAATCTTGATATAAATTATTTATTGGCGGACCAGCCATGTGGGATGCCTAAGATGACACGATTCTTTAATTCGATCCTTCCCTTTTTTACTAAGGATAGTAATTTATTTTTATTTTTTTATGATGTTTTTAAGCTTTTAGTTATGTCAAAGATTTTACTTTTATGGTATGAGTTATAGTATTAGACATTAAAAAAATTCAAATTGAAAATTTTTGTAGATGCGCACAGATATTTAGATTTTGGTGACAGATTTTACTCTAAATATTTTCCGGTGTATATCCGTGTACATCTAAGCAAAATTCGGTTTGAATATTTCTTTAATTGAATACTATAACTTAACTCCGTGGCAACTTGAGTAGGGACGCTTTTAGAATTTTTAATTATTCTTTTCTTTTGGGAAAGGGCGTTTTAAATTAGAACGCCGGAGCCTGGCTTGTAGTTTACCACTGCAACGGTCACTGCTCTCGCTCACTCTGCGTCTCTGCCTGCTTCCTCTGCGCATCCATGGGCGACTCCAAGAAATCTTCATCTTTTGGCGCCGAGCGACGCATATGGGAGCGGATCCTGGAAAGCCTAGTTACGGCGATGCGATCCCAGCAGTCGCAGATCAAAACCCTTGTCCACGATCGGGAGTACCTCGAGCGGTACATCGAAATCATGCACGACCGTTGGGCGTCCAAGGATGAACTCCTCCGCTCTCGTATCGCTAAGGTATTGCCGCTGTGGATTCCATCTCTAATTGTCGAAATCAAGAAGCTCATCGGTTTAGAGTGTGACGATTTTTCTAGGGTTTATTGAAAGTTTGTTTCTTTTCTTTTCGTTGTTGGTAGTTGAATGAGAGGGAAGAAAAGGGCCGTAAGGTGCAAGCGGCTGTGTTGGATCTCGCTGTTGGGATTAAGCAGAGAGAGGCTCTTCGCTTCAAGAAATACTATGGTTAGTTTTCTGATACTGCACTCTTTTTCATTCATACATTATGCTTCTTGGGTTAGTTTCCATTGTGTCTTTTGGATGCGTCTGAATCCAAACATACTGTTGTTATCCACACAGTGGTTTCGTAACGATCTGCCAGTGTGGTCTTCTGCCAGTCTTTCTTATTCGTAAATTTTTTGGTTCTGGGTTTGGCGTTAGGTTTTTGAATTAACCATTTTTTTTTTGCATTCTTTTCCAGGCTGATCCATGTATGATAACGAATTCTTTGTTTTTTCTTCTTACTTGCTCGTTATGTGGGTAGTATATAACACTTATAAAAGAAAAGGGAAAAAAGAATAAATTTTGGCTCTTAAAAAGTGTTGTTTATAATTTTTATTATCAAAGTTTATTGATATGAAACCATCTGTGTTTCTACACATTCTTATTTGCCTCATGCTATATTTATCAGAACAAGCCGAGAATGATTTGGAGGATTTATATGCATATGCAGAGAATTTAACAATGGAACTTTCAGCGCTTAAGGTATAAGTATTTGGATGCATATTTAAACTTTTTGCAAGTGTTGAAAATGATTTTCTCGTTTTGTTTTCCATTTTGTAGGAAAAACTGAAAAATAATGATGCTGAAAGAGCAACGAGTGAGGCTGATCATTTGATAGCAGCAGATGACTTGGAGAGAGGTAAAAGCTCTTCAGCAGATCTAAGAGGAGAGCTGCAAAAGCTGAAGCACTCTTACAAAAGTCTTAGCTCAAGAAAGGAGGCTGAGGTCTCTGCTTTGATGGCAGAAAAAGATTTTGTATGGAACCAGTTAAACAAAATGGAAAGTGATTATACTAGCCTCCTCAAGGCCAAGCGAATAGAAGTTGAACAAGCTAATGAGACAACACAGAAGCTCCAATCCTGTCTAGAAAATTTGAAATCATTAATCAGTGAGAGAGATGGAGCCATTGCTAAATTGGAAGCTGAAAGGGCTATGCTTGGGTCAGATTTAAGAAGGCACACTCAGGAAGCTGAAAGAACCAGCAAAGAAGTGGAGAAAATTCAATTTTCTGTAAAAAGGATGGAGTCATTGGTAAAAAAAAAGGATAGGATAATTGAAGATTTAAAGAGAAATCTAGCTAAAGTTGAGCAGAATTTTAGCAGAGATAGTAGCAGTAACTCAAGAGTTTTTTCAGACCAAAAATCACAAAGAAGATCAAATGATTCTTTAGTCGCACCAGAAGTTAGTCAACCAAGAAGGGGTTCCAGGAAACGTAGTTCAGAAAGTCCAAAAGTAAGCAGAAGTAAAAAGCAGAAAACTGGTTCTAAAGACCCTCCTAATGTATCACATGCTTCTTCTTCAACAAATGTAAGTTTTTACATGAAGAGAAATAAATTATCATTTATTCATCTTGTCATTTTTTCTCCTCTTTGTACCATTAGCTCATTCTAAGTGTAAGATTCTTTCTTATTTCTATTTAATTTTATCATCATTCTGAACTCTACTTTGGTCATATTTATCTAACCAAACTGGAAAGGCTCTAGGTTACTAGTTCACTGGCCGAACTAGTGGGTCAATTAGTTGAATTACTTGTTGAATCAGAAATCAACCCAGTCAAGCTAACTAAAATTCAGAAATTGGGTATTAAAAAAAATTAAGTAATATAAATATATATCCATTTTTTTAAACCTGAAAAATAAATATCTATGATGATATTGAATGTTAATTTAAGTACCAAATAAAAGCTATAACTTGTAAATTATACATCTCAATTCTCAAGCATAAAGTTTGTCAAATTTAATTAAATACATACAACAACAACAACAATCAAGCCTTATCCCACTAGGTGGAGATTAAATACACAATCAATTAGAAAATTACATTACAAGACAAGTTATAAAAGCATTTAACGATATATAACAATCAAAAGTTATGCATTTAACTCTTATCAAAGCATACTAACAAAATGATACCTTTTGGGAGCGCTTCAGCTGGTGCATTAGTGTTGCAATACGAGAGATAAACATAGCAAAATTAAACGAACACAAAAACAATGCTAAGACACTTTCTTTTTACTTAGTTCCACGGTTAAAAATTTCGTTTCGTGCTGGGTTGAACGGGCGAAACTTACCGTTCCGCCTGTGCACTAAAATCGGCACCAGACTAGCGACAATTTCGTTGTGTCATCGCGTGCATTGTCCTAGGAGGAATCACGCGCGCTAGAAGGAATCACACGTGCTCGTCGTCGCGCGACAGCATGGGTAGCGTCACCAGATGCTTCTAGTGCCACCGGAAGC